>PKML01043777.1:492485-509652 GCA_002933935.1 Eutrema yunnanense
GGTAATTTGGATACTTTCGAGAACTTTCGGGTAGTTTGAGTATTTTTGGGTAGTTTTTTCTAGGTTTTTCGAATACTTTCAAGTATTTTTGGGTAAACCGAACCCGACCCAAACCCCAAAGGACCCGAACCGAACCCGACCCGAAAATTATAAATACCCAAATGGGGCTTAAACCTCTAAACCCGAAAATCCGAAATACCCGATCCGAACGCCCATGCCTACATCCAACAATAGATTATTGTTTACTTTGGATAGAATGATTCATAAACCGAGAAACTCCAAACCAAAACCAAAATCCGGATTGAACACCCATAGCTGCGATAATAATTGTCGTTTTGTGTGAAAAAACAAAAAAAAATCATTGAACTTCACAGGACCTGAATTGTCAAAGCTTATAGGCCCTTTAATAGGCGTGACATAGAGCAGAGAAACAAGTGTAGATATGCATACAAGGACAGGCAGATTCTGAAGCAATCATACATCTTGACACTTGGGAAGTCTTACAACAGAGAATGTCATATACTTTACATGAAGCATTCACTCGAAGGAAATGCACCATTTTACCACTAACATAAAATACAAACAAACAAACAGTAGAGATCATAGTACAATTCCACAGATCAGTGTTTTTACTTTGTCCGGGTATCGATATAGTTGGTCCCATATCACAAATCGCTACAACAATCACCAGATAAATGAAGTCCAGGTGTCTGATCTTCGAACTAAACCACCTCAGGCAAGACATCTGCTGGAAGTAAAATAGGTTTTCAGGTAATGGAAAAAGTGATGACCTGGGAGTTAAAACAATGTGCGGAGCGGGAGTATTACAAGACAGTAGATTAGGGTCTGATCTTGTTGAAACGCCAGGCCCTTAAGATCTAATGAACCGGTGGGTAGAGATTCATTGACTAAAAGTGGAATTGACCCGTCACAGATACAGAGTCACGCCTACAGTTGGTATCCTTGGTGTTAAGGGAAAGCCCTGAGAACTGAGAGTCGAGATCTTTGCTAGTAGCACGTCCGTGACTTGCTGATGGTTGATGAGTTTCTTGTTGTTGCTGATACAGAGCTCGTAGTCTTCCAATCTCCTTTTCCAACACCTCCTGTTCCACTGGATAATAGAGAACTCATGAGTTGTAGTACTACTTTGCAACAAAATTGAATTGTCCTTTCTGAGTCAGTATATACAATTTGTGAGATGGTTGCTTTTGTATGGCTAACACAACTATATGAATAGTAACTTTAACAAATTTGAGAAGAGTACCGATAATTTGCGGGTAGCTGTCAGTTAGGTAATGTTCAATCTTGATAACTAGCTATTACTTACAAATTCATACTTCGGATTAGAGTTTGGATCTAAAAGAAGCTAAAAGAATAATTTTTGGGTGGGTGGGAGAAACTTACATTGTTTGATCAGCTTCTCCTGAGCTATACTTTCGAGGCGGTGCTTAAGAGCTTTATTTTCCATACTCAGAATAAGATTACGCTGGTTGAGGAAATCAAGCTCAGCTGAAACTTTGGAGCCTTCTGCCTATCGATACCAATGAAACCCATACTTCAGTGCTCCCGAAATTGTAACGCTCTCTTTTTCAAATAATGTTTTTATTAGCCTTACCTGCAATGCTTGTACATTCCTTTCTAGCTCAGATATGTACTGGAGCTTACGCACCCGTGATCGTTGTGCAAATTGCCTGCAAAAAGCAGCAACTAACCATGTTATGATAATGGAAAACAAAGTCAATATCAATAACCATTCCATCAGTATCACTTATCTCTCACTACTTGACATACGATGATGCTATTCAAAGATGTAAATTCTCCTCAAGTCAATAAGACCAAGAATCATATCATAAAGAGTCAAAAAGCCAATGGGGTCATTCACCATTGATGATAATAAGGTGAAATGGCATGAATATCTTCAATTGTAAATGGCTTTAGATAGGCAAATCAATCAAGAACGAGTAGAGAGATCACATACTGTTTGGCTCGTCTAGTATTGTCAGCCTCATAAGTCACAGGCTGAGGACTGGAGTTTTTTTCCTCAGAAGAGAACTTTTTTGGGTCGTGAGAAAGAGTTTTGGCGTAGTTCTTTGTTTCTGGTATTAATGTTGCTTCTTGAGACATATACGATGGTCCCATGTGTTTTCCGCCAACACTCTCTCGAGTGAAAGGCAGCCAAGAAGAGCGAGCCCCAGATGCCAGCAAAAAATCCCGCTGTCGATTAGTCTGTTTTAGAAAATTAGCATCAGGGTAGAAGGCCGCGTCCTGAGCATTTTTATTCCAATCAAGCTCCTGAATTCCTCTTTGATTGAAAGAAGCCGTATTCCTATAACTGAAATCATTTTGGAGAGTCAAGCTTATGTTTTTAGCATTAGCCATGTCTAGATATGCGTAAGAGTCACTTGATGAACGCCGATGACCACATTTTCGAACAGGGCTCTCTGGCTCATTGAGGAGATCATCAAGCCAAAAGGGAGGCTCTTCTACCAAATCGCTCTCAGAGGAAGTCCGCTGGTGGTGCGTTTTCTCTTCACTAAGCTTCTGACCGTGCCTTGAACCAATCGAACCACTGGGAATATACTCGGAATATGGTGCTGATACGCTAGGAAACGGAATCTTTGGAGGGAGCAAAGCATTTTTTCCTGGGTACATCAAGTCTTTAACACTCTGTGATCCCTTGGAGTTAGCCATTGCCACCCTTGCCTGCCAAAACTAACAGTAGATTTTAACCACTAATTCGCAAGAACATCTCGTTTTTGTAAAACACCATAAAAACAAGCCTCTTTAATATCATTCTCTCCGAGCCATTAAAATCATTCGAAACGCATACAACCAAAGATGGATCTGACTATCAAAACCATTGCATCAACCCACAAAGCAGGCCTTTTTAAGCTTGCCCTGAGAACCCAGTAGCAGAAATAGAACAAAAAGGCTCATAAATTAAGCAAAAAATGCATGCTAATCTATCAAGCATAGATCAATGCAACAATTCTTAAAACCGCATTATGTTTAATGTATTCTCTCAAATGTTTATAAAAAATTTGATTTCTTCTTTTGGAAATAAAATGCACATCACTATCGCAGACCCATTCAGAACAGACCAGACCAGCTCATCAAGTTGGTTTCTCATTAAGCTAGATTCAACATATACACTTTGTCTTAAACTCATAAAAAAAGTGATTACATCGACTAATAAATTTCTCATCTCGACTAAAGAAGCTTCTTAATTACCTAATTTTAATCAATAACCTTCTTCTCCTACCCGCATTTCCCACCAGCCAAACATTGAACAAACCAATCAATCAAACGCAGAAATAAAAAATCGAGAAAACATAAATAGTAATTAAAAACCCGAAATTATGATGATAAACAGATGCAGATTCGTCTTCCTTGTTATCAGTTTCCGATAATTGATTCTATTTCAAACTCAAAGAAGAAAAATTAAAAAAAAAACTAACCAGTCGGAGAATTCGAGGATTGAGATTGGATCCGAATCGAAGAAAAATCAGAAAAAAANCCTTTTCCAACACCTCCTGTTCCACTGGATAATAGAGAACTCATGAGTTGTAGTACTACTTTGCAACAAAATTGAATTGTCCTTTCTGAGTCAGTATATACAATTTGTGAGATGGTTGCTTTTGTATGGCTAACACAACTATATGAATAGTAACTTTAACAAATTTGAGAAGAGTACCGATAATTTGCGGGTAGCTGTCAGTTAGGTAATGTTCAATCTTGATAACTAGCTATTACTTACAAATTCATACTTCGGATTAGAGTTTGGATCTAAAAGAAGCTAAAAGAATAATTTTTGGGTGGTTGGGAGAAACTTACATTGTTTGATCAGCTTCTCCTGAGCTATACTTTCGAGGCGGTGCTTAAGAGCTTTATTTTCCATACTCAGAATAAGATTACGCTGGTTGAGGAAATCAAGCTCAGCTGAAACTTTGGAGCCTTCTGCCTATCGATACCAATGAAACCCATACTTCAGTGCTCCCGAAATTGTAACGCTCTCTTTTTCAAATAATGTTTTTATTAGCCTTACCTGCAATGCTTGTACATTCCTTTCTAGCTCAGATATGTACTGGAGCTTACGCACCCGTGATCGTTGTGCAAATTGCCTGCAAAAAGCAGCAACTAACCATGTTATGATAATGGAAAACAAAGTCAATATCAATAACCATTCCATCAGTATCACTTATCTCTCACTACTTGACATACGATGATGCTATTCAAAGATGTAAATTCTCCTCAAGTCAATAAGACCAAGAATCATATCATAAAGAGTCAAAAAGCCAATGGGGTCATTCACCATTGATGATAATAAGGTGAAATGGCATGAATATCTTCAATTGTAAATGGCTTTAGATAGGCAAATCAATCAAGAACGAGTAGAGAGATCACATACTGTTTGGCTCGTCTAGTATTGTCAGCCTCATAAGTCACAGGCTGAGGACTGGAGTTTTTTTCCTCAGAAGAGAACTTTTTTGGGTCGTGAGAAAGAGTTTTGGCGTAGTTCTTTGTTTCTGGTATTAATGTTGCTTCTTGAGACATATACGATGGTCCCATGTGTTTTCCGCCAACACTCTCTCGAGTGAAAGGCAGCCAAGAAGAGCGAGCCCCAGATGCCAGCAAAAAATCCCGCTGTCGATTAGTCTGTTTTAGAAAATTAGCATCAGGGTAGAAGGCCGCGTCCTGAGCATTTTTATTCCAATCAAGCTCCTGAATTCCTCTTTGATTGAAAGAAGCCGTATTCCTATAACTGAAATCATTTTGGAGAGTCAAGCTTATGTTTTTAGCATTAGCCATGTCTAGATATGCGTAAGAGTCACTTGATGAACGCCGATGACCACATTTTCGAACAGGGCTCTCTGGCTCATTGAGGAGATCATCAAGCCAAAAGGGAGGCTCTTCTACCAAATCGCTCTCAGAGGAAGTCCGCTGGTGGTGCGTTTTCTCTTCACTAAGCTTCTGACCGTGCCTTGAACCAATCGAACCACTGGGAATATACTCGGAATATGGTGCTGATACGCTAGGAAACGGAATCTTTGGAGGGAGCAAAGCATTTTTTCCTGGGTACATCAAGTCTTTAACACTCTGTGATCCCTTGGAGTTAGCCATTGCCACCCTTGCCTGCCAAAACTAACAGTAGATTTTAACCACTAATTCGCAAGAACATCTCGTTTTTGTAAAACACCATAAAAACAAGCCTCTTTAATATCATTCTCTCCGAGCCATTAAAATCATTCGAAACGCATACAACCAAAGATGGATCTGACTATCAAAACCATTGCATCAACCCACAAAGCAGGCCTTTTTAAGCTTGCCCTGAGAACCCAGTAGCAGAAATAGAACAAAAAGGCTCATAAATTAAGCAAAAAATGCATGCTAATCTATCAAGCATAGATCAATGCAACAATTCTTAAAACCGCATTATGTTTAATGTATTCTCTCAAATGTTTATAAAAAATTTGATTTCTTCTTTTGGAAATAAAATGCACATCACTATCGCAGACCCATTCAGAACAGACCAGACCAGCTCATCAAGTTGGTTTCTCATTAAGCTAGATTCAACATATACACTTTGTCTTAAACTCATAAAAAAAGTGATTACATCGACTAATAAATTTCTCATCTCGACTAAAGAAGCTTCTTAATTACCTAATTTTAATCAATAACCTTCTTCTCCTACCCGCATTTCCCACCAGCCAAACATTGAACAAACCAATCAATCAAACGCAGAAATAAAAAATCGAGAAAGCATAAATAGTAATTAAAAACCCGAAATTATGATGATAAACAGATGCAGATTCGTCTTCCTTGTTATCAGTTTCCGATAATTGATTCTATTTCAAACTCAAAGAAGAAAAAAAAAAAAAAAAACTAACCAGTCGGAGAATTCGAGGATTGAGATTGGATCCGAATCGAAGAAAAATCAGAAAAAAAACAAGTTGGAAAGGATGATTCCACCGCCGTTCCGACAACCGGAGATCTTTCCTTTTTAGGAATCTCTGAAACTCGTTTTGCCTCTCTGTCTTATCGTTGAAGGAGATTGAAGGAGAAGAATCAATCGACTTCCGAGGAGAGAGATTTACAAAGGCTTCTCTTTTGACTTAAAAGCCCTTTTGTCCTAGGCCATTTTTTCCCCTTACTTTTCGTATTTAAAAATCGTTCGTAATACTTTTTCTTATTTTACATTTGCCCCCCGATGTTGTTGTTTTCCGCGGATTTGTGATTCTTTTTTTTGTGTGTGGTCAAACTATTCATTCATAACATAATATTACATAGTCCAAGTTACAACATATCTTTGTACATTGTTTCTAGCATTCTTAGCAAGTGTATCTGTAACAACCTACATTTGCATCTCTCTTAATACACATAAACTTGAAACCATAAGAGTGGCTAGAGAGTTTTAGGATATCACTTATGTAGGTGGCAATTCTTGTGTGTTTCCAATGTTGAGGTGAAGAACCTCTATCTCTGCTAGCAAGATGACTATAGAGTGGGTTGCATCACCGCAGAGAGTGACTTCGTAGAATCCCAGCTTCTCGATCTCCAATAATGCTAATCTTAACGCTTCAGCTTTTGTTTTTAAGGGAGTTAATGTTGGTGATATTGCATTTGATCCCTTGAGAATTTGTTTTCCTTCCTTGTTGTGGAGAGACCACCCTATACCTGCACGTAGATTTGGGGATATCCATGATCCATCGACAAAGCAACATAAAGTATTGGTATAATGGATTGCTTCATTTACATTGCAGGGTAAGTTTGTTCTTTGAACGCTTTGGACATTCTTGGCTAGATTATGTCTATGATTTAGTTCTATATCACTAGGTCCCACAACATCTAACCAGAGATTATAATCCATTATAGCCTTCTTTATTATTTCAAGCATTGCCCAAATCTTGTTCTTGAACAATAAGTCGTTTCTCATCTTCCATATTCTCCACCATATAAACGGGTAAAGATTAACGCCATTCTCATTTAAAGATATAAGAGTTCTTAAATGATCTTTAAGGGAGTTATTTAATAGACTGTCACCTGAGATATGGTGGACCGGTGCTAATTCCCAAAACTCTCTGCTTACAGCTTACTCGGCATTGGAACAATTGACGATTAACATTTTCCTCTTCTTCTCCACATAATAAGCATGAACCTTCCTGCTTGATTCCTCTCTTTATTAGACCGGCTGCAACAGGAAGGGAGTAATGGGAAACTCTCCACCAAAAGTGTTTAATTTTTGGTGACGCATTGATTTTCCAAATATTACGAAATAGAGAATTATTTTGGGCATGATTAGAAGAAATATGACTTATACGTAAAAGGTTGTAACCTGATTTAACTGAGTAACATCCATCTTTGGTATAAGCCCATGAAATGCAGTCAACATATTAAGCTTTGTCTCATCCCATTCTGAGGAATTATGAATTAAAAGATCTTTAACTCTTAGATCCGAGTGAGAGTTAAACCCTGGCCCATGAGCCGGTCTAGGTGGATCAGCGGGAAGCTAGCTATCTTTCCAGACTCTTATCTCGGTTCCATCACCAACAATCCAATTTAGACCTTTTGACAGAAGCTTGTTTCCTTGCAAAATGCTTTTCCATGCATGACTCGATCTCCATTTGTCTCCAGCTTCCAAAAAAACTTACTTTAGGGAAGTATTTTGTCTTAAAAACCTTTGCTAAGAGAGAGAGTCTGGATTCTGCATGATTCTCCAACTCTGCTTAGCTATGAGGGCTATGTTGAATTCCCTTATTCCAAATACTCCCATCCCATATTCTTTGAATATGTAACTTTGTCCCACGTAATCCAGGAGACTTTGTGTTTATTTTTATCACTGGACCACCGGAATCTGCTAACCGCGCTTTGTAATTTGTTTTATGATCTTCTTCGGGATTCGAAAGCATGACATGCTGTAAGGTGGAAGAACTGTGACCACTGCTTTAATCAAAGTCTCTTTACCTGCAGGAGAAAAAATATTAGAGTACTAGCTTTCCAATTTTTACATAAATATTTGTGTCAGAAAAGAGAAAGAGTCCATCTTATTTCGAACAATAGGCTCAGGAAGTCCCAGATATTTGCCAAACTCTCTTGCCTTAGTAACTTTCATTGTGCTCTTGATGTAATTTATAGTATCAAATGAGAGACCCTTACTGAAAGTTATGGCAGATTTGCTGAAATTGATTTGTTGTCCTGAGGCTTACTCATATTTCTTTAGTATCGGGAGAAGATTCTGGCATTCCTTTTTTCTTGCTTTGCAGAAGTTTAGAGAATCATGCAAAAAACATATGTGAGATGGATGTGCCATTTCTACTAGCTTCTTGATAATCCCTCTGTAAAAAATAAATATATATAAGTAAGGTGAAATAGGATCACCTTGGCGAATTCCTCTTTTCGGGATGATCTTTCCAACATGATAACCATTGACTAAAACCGACTAAGTGACTGTAGTAATACACTTTCTGATCCATCCACACCATTTCTCTGCAAAACCCAATTTTCTCTTAACTTCATTAATAACATCCCATTCTACTTTATCAAAAGCTTTGCTTATATCCAGTTTGAGGGCCATGAAAGGCTGAGACATTTTCCTATTAAGATAGTGCATGAGTTCATGGGCTATTAAGATGTTATCAGTGATAAGTCTTCACGGAATAAAAGTAGACTGATTTTCTGAAATAAATTACTGCAGTCACGACTTTAATCCTTCTGCTAGAATTTTAGAGAAAATTTTATAAGCAACATTGCATAGACTAATTGGTATGTAGTCCTTTACTTCACTAGGAGATTCATTCTTAGGAATTAAGAAATTGTGTGTATGTGATTAATACTTGCATCTAGATGATCTTGTTCAAAGAAGCATTGGACGAAGTTGAACACACCTTTGCCAATTGAAGCCCAATGATCCTTGTAGAAACCCACAGTGAAGCCATCTGGACTTGGTGACTTGTCTGAACCCATTTTCTGAAGTGCCTGATATATTTCTGATTCTGTAACAAGCTTAGTAAACACTGCATTCATCTCATCAATGAACTTTTCTTGAATATTGTCCAGAATGTCATCAGAGCTTCTGCTACAATAGAAGAGAAGAGTTCATCAAAATAGTTGATAATAACGCTATGAACATCTTTCTCTTTGAACCAGGTTTTGCCCTTATTATCAGATATAGATGTGATTCTGTTAAAACTTGGCCTTTGCTTTGCTTTACAATGAAAGTACCGGGTATTTTTGTCAAATGCTTGATGCCAAAGGATTCTACTTTTTGTACGCCAATACTTTTCTTCTAACCTGTATTCTTTGGCTAACTGTGATTTTATAGCTCTAATATAATTAAAATCAAGGTCACGATTGAAGCGGTCGCTATTTTAAACCCAGGTCACGAGATTCATACGCTTGGTGAAGTTGATTATGAAGCTCTTGGATCCTTTTTTGAGAATTGTTGTAATGTGCTGATTTCCACTGGGACAGACTTTGTCTACACTTGCTCAAAACTTTACTGAAATCTGATCCCAGTCGATCTTTATATACACTTACATATTTCCTAAAACGACAAAACCAAATATAAGAGGATACAACAAATATGTAAATATACAATCAAAATGGAAATACTTCCGTATTAGTGAAGATACGTTCTTGATGTCCACATATTTCTTAATACCCCTCTTCAAGTTGGAGCATGCAAGTCTCGAATGCCCAACTTGGAAAGAAAAATAGTGAATTCATTTCGTTCTAAAGCCTTCGTGAGAATGTACGCAAGCTGATCCTTAGATGACACGTGAGAAGTAATAACAGTACCTCAGGCTATCTCCTCACGAATGAAGTGACAATCTGATTATATGTGCGCTTCATACGTTCATGGAATACATGATTAGCACTGAAATGAATTGCAACTTGATTGTCACATAGAATAGTCATAGGAGCATCATGAGAAATGTCAAATGCTGAGAGCAAAGATTTGAGACACTTCAGTTCACGTAGAACTTCAGCCAAGGCGCGATATTCAGCATAAGATAGAGAAACAATGTCTTATTTCTTCGTTTTCCATGAGATCAGAGAAAAACCAAACTGAACAGTCCAACCCATCACAGAACATCGTGTCAGAGGGCATCCTGCCCAATCAGAGTCACACAACCCTGTCAAATGAAAAGATGAATCAGCTCGTAGTAAAATGCCCTGTCCAATATTACCCTTAAGATAATTAACCAGATCTAACGCCGCCTCCCAATGTTCTGTTCTCGGCTGATGCATAAATTGAAAAAGCAAATGTATGGAGTAGGCAAAATAACACCGAGTCGCAGAAATATACACCAAACGGTCAACGAGTCGTCGATAAGAGGCCGCATTATCAAGAAGAGGTCCATAAGCTAAGGCAAGACGCTGCTTCTAATCGATCAGAAAACCAGCAAACCAACCTCCATCAAAATATCCGTACTATACTTTCGTTGGCACAAATAAAACCCCTCCTTACTCGTGCCAGTTCAAGGCCCAAAAATATTTAAGAAAACCGATATCTTTCATATGAAATCTTGTCGAGAGATAGGTCTTGAATCACTACAAGAAAACACAGCTTTTCAGACTGCCAAAATAGTCCCAAAATAGTCGCAAATGAGTAATTTGCGACTATTTTGTGACTAAAAAAATAGTCGTAAATATTTGGTCGCTAAAAAAAATGGTCACAAAATAGTCGCACTTTTGCGACTAATATGTGACTCCACAATCAGTCTTAATTTAGAGACTGATTTGGGACTACCACTGAAAACAAAAGAAAAAAAAAATTTAAATTGATTTATAAAAAAAAAAAAAAAAATCGATCATCACTGCCGATCGATCTTCTTCACCACCGGCCATGGTTCTGCTCCTCCGGCCAGATCTGCTCCTCCGCCGAGCTTTTCCTGACTCGCGGGCTCCTCCGTCTGGCTCCCAAGCGAGATCCTCCGGTGAACATCTCCGTGACAGCCTCGCCGGCGAACGCACACCCAACCTCGTTGAACATCTCCGGTGGTGAATGTGGATACGGAATCACACACCTAGTTTTTGTAAGGATTTTTAAGGAAGAACTTTTGATGGGCTAGTTTCTATCTATGAATCAAATATGTAATTTGGATATAAACTCGGCGAACTGGATTTGATATTGAATCAATAAGGAGTGTTTACAAGTAGGGAAATCTCGAGGAGATTTTACAAGTATTCGGTCTCTTTTTCTAGGAAGAATTGTCTCTAAACCTAATTCTCGATCTCTTCTTATACTCGTCGTCTAGTCGCGCCATCTCCGGATATCGCGTGCGTCGCGTATCCCGCAGATCGAGGAACCGTCTTTGACTTCTTTCTCGCGAGCTGGAGCTTTGACTCATTCTTAGGTCGGGCGTGGCTGGCTTGCGGGCCGACGAGTGGGCCATCTTTATCGGTTTAGAGGTTGTTTAATTGTTATCGGGCCCTTAATGGGCCAGACCTCTTGGGTCGAGATCTGGTACCAACAATTGCCCCCTAGCCCATTAAGTTAATATTTGCTTAATGGGTGGTAGAAGTCCAATCGACGTTCGATCCGCGATAAGGATCTTGATTTTACCGAGATCTTTTTGGATTGAACGGCAGAGATTCGAGGAGAAGAACAGGTTCCGCGATTCCCGGGGAAAGTAATTATTATGGTTTTTGAGATTGTACGGCTGAGATTCGGGGAGATGAAAGATCTCCGCGATCTCAACGGCTGGGGTTAATCCTCCTTTATAAACTTCCTTCTGTGCTTCCCAATAAACCACGATCATCACTTCGAACGAAAGGTAACTTCTCACTCTCCTTCTTCTTTTCTTCTGCGATTTTCTGGGTTTTAGGAAGTACGGCTTTTTTATTCATCGACGTCTAGGTTCTTTTTCTTTTTCGATTTTTATATCAAACCTTATGGCCGATTCAAAATTCGTCCTGGTGCATCCAGACGAGCTCTTCGGCCCGCACTGGAGAACGACGACGACCCGGAAAACTATCGTGAATCTCCGGCAAGTCTATAACGTCCCTCAGGATGTCGAGCTCGCCGTCCCGTCGGAATTCGAAATGCCGGAAATATGCAGACCGGGGTTCTGCTGTACCTATGTAACGCTTTTCGAGAAGTGTGGGTTATTTTTCCCTATACCTTCTTTCCTGCTTGAGCTCCTCGCGGAGACCCGGCTCTGCTTCTCACAGATGATGCCGAACTTTGTTCGACATGTAATCGCTCTCGCCGTTCGAGCTCACGAGGAAGGATTTTTGCTTTGTGTGAGAGATGTGCTTCATCTGTGTTTGGTGAAGCATAATCCCGGGTTCCCGGGAACGTATTATCTCTCCCCGAGGACTAACCGTAAGGTTATTAACGGAATCCCGGGCAAAGACGACTGGCGAAGTAAGACGATTCTGTTCCGGATCGACCAGGCCTCGATAGGAGACTTCGATGTCTCTAGACTTCCGGATCGATGGGCCGTAGCAGCCGGTTATATACGAGCTCTAGAGTTCGCAGCTCTTGTTTAGATCTCGGATAGATGTCTCTTTTTTTTTGTTCGTATTTAGATTTTTTCTTTGCTTTCGCTTTTGCAGTTACTCCGAAGAAGTCACCACTTACGGACGAGCTTAGGGCGCTTGTCACCCATCTACGAAGTCAAGGGACCGAGTGGGACTCATTTACGAGGCGCATGATTGATCGAGCTCTCGGACAAATTCATCAATCGACCTATACTACCGGGCCATCTCGACAGCCTCCTCCGTTGCGAAGTAAGTATTCTTTATGTTTTTATAATACTGGACTACGAAGTCGAGGTGAAGCTGACGATGTGTTTTGTTTGCAGTTGAACCGGTTAGAGTTAAGACGATCCCGATTTCGGCTACCCGACCTGTGTCATATACCATCTCGTCAACCAGTACCGTACAGCTCCTCATCATGTCCAGACGTTCAAGCTATCGTAGTCGAGCTCCGACCACTCCCGGCGTCTCTGCCAGTCGTGTCCGTTCCGGCGATATTGCTGCGGCGGTGAACGAGGCTTTGAGTGCGCCAGTCCGGGAAGGTCCGTCGGAACAGCCCACGATCGTGGCGTCGATTGGGTCTGGCGATGCCCGGAGCCACGGTTCCGTTCAACCGGTCGCAGAAGGTGCCGCAGACCCCGCCGTGGACCCTGCTATAAACCCCATTCATATCAGCTCGAAGTCGAATGGGTCGAGTGCTGCCACGACTTCCCGTCATCCCGAGACACCGCGTTCTGTGCGGTCTTCGCATCCTCAATCGAAGCGGCAGAGGAGTGAGCCTGCGGGGTCCCGTGAATCCGAGGGCCGTCGTGGGCCTGACTCAAACAATGGCTCTTCGGCGAGCCGACCATTCCACTGGGCGTTCAAGCACGCTAGGGATTCTCCTGTCATCGAGGATCCATAAGGTATGGCGACGCTGTTTCGCCATTGCAAGGCCGCTGGGTGTCAACTACCTTCGCTGAGGAACATGTCTGAGAGGGAGGCCTATCTAGACATGTGTGCCGCAAATGGGAAGGTACGTTTTTATTTTTACTTTAGTGATTTTAGTATCCTTATTGACACGTTGGTTTTCTTTTGTCCAGGCGCTGGCGGCGCAGAACAAGCTGGTCGCTCTATTCGAGCAGTGGGTTCGAGATGCCCCTCGGCCCGAAGAAGTCGAAAAGGCAAAACAGGTGGTCGCCAATTTGAACGCCGAGGTGCATTCCTTGAAGGCCCAAGAGGTCGAGAGGGTTACTGAATTGGCCAGAATCCCTGTTCTTGAGGCCCGAAATGCCGATCTCGAAGCTGCTTCGGAGTCGATGTCGTGGAAGTTACGAGCAACAGAGAATCATCTCGCTGCACTTCGGTCCGAGAGTCAGTCTGCGCTGGAACAAGCTGCTTGGCTAGCTCGAGAGAATCGCGAGCTGATCGCTGTTCAGGACAAGGAAGTCCGTCAGGCGGCGCGGGCGGCCAGGCGGGAGTTGTCCGCGAAATATGCTGAAGTTCTCGAACAGGTTAAGGCCAAGTGGGCCTTAAAAAAAGGCGGAGACCGACGCCGAGATCGACCTCCAGGAGGTGATTGCTAATATCGACCTCCTGAATGAGTTGCAGAAAGGCGACACCACCGTCGAGGCCGAACTCCCGAAGGTTGAGGCGATAAGAGGGCAGTTCAAAGATGCGTTCAAGGCGGCTCAAGTGTCCGACCTGTCTCTTGGTAAGTTAAATCTTCCTGCTGTTTCAGAGGATTCGGTCGCCTTGATGGAGGTCGATCCCATTTCTCAGATCCCTGCCGGCCTTGATCAACTTGGGAGTAACGTCGAGCTGGCGGAGAGCTCGGTAGCGCGGATTGCCGACGAAGAGGTGGCGGCGGATGACTTCGTAGAAGATTAGGGTGGAGGATCCGGGCTCAGACGTTTATTTGCCTGAGTTTATTTTTTAAATCCCGAACAAATTGCCTTAGCCGGGAGGTTTTAATCCGACATTATGCTAGTTTTTAGGACCTTTTGGTGATCCGAACACAATGCCTTAGCCGGGAGGTTTTAATCCGGCGTCTTTATTGATTTTATGAAATTTCCAAATTTCTTTAAGTAAGAGACTTCGGTATCTTTTTACTTAGTACGATTTTGTCTTGTATTTTCATACTTGTCGTTACTTCGACGTGTTTTGTCGAGGTAAGTCTTTGTAAGAGGCTTGCTGATTTAGCGAAGTGTTTTGCCTTAGAAAAATTCGTCTCTTTTAGAGAATTTTTACTTCGTCGTTACTTCGACTTACTTCGTCGAAGTCTTACTTCGTAATGAGACCTGTTGCCGAAGCGATGTGTTTTGCCTTAGTGAAATCTTTTATGATTTCTACTAATTTTGTGCCCGGAGCTCGGGTTCGCTGCCCTCTTCGATTCTTTTGTCAGGAAGTCGGTATTTGAGGGTGCTAAGTCTTTTGTCTTAGCAGTTTTTGAAACTTTAGGTTTCGTCTTTGGTTTAGCTTCTTTTAGCGAACTGCGTGCTTTGAGGTCCAAGTGGATTTCGAAGCCCTTTAGAATTCGCTGTTTGGGGATCAGGTCGTGTCGTCGTGGTCCTTTGACCGTATTTGTTTGGACTTTTATGAGCTCGGGTGGTTCGGTGGATCTCGAAGTACTTTTGTCTACGAGGTTTCACCCTGTGGCTCAGTTCGTGATGTGAGGTCGCGAGATTTTAGCGACACGAGAGCTGAATAGTGTTTACTCGGGAAATGCGCGAGGTGAAAATGTTTCTTTATTCATCTGGGCTCGCCGAAAGGCAAGCGAGTTACAACATACGATGATAAAGGTAAACGATAGTGTGTTTTGGTGGCTGCACTCGAGGGTCGAGCTGCCTACGTACCCTGTCAAGGGATCAAGCCTTTACGTAGTTCGATTATTACGCGTACTTAGTCGTCATATCGTTTTAGATTCATGGAATTCCAAGATCTTTTTTCTGGTACGTCGGTTTTGACTTTCGCGAGCTTGTAGACGCCGTTGCGCACTACTTCGATGACGCGGTAAGGTCCTTCCCAGTTGGTCCCTAGTTTTCTGGCACCTCGCTCTTTGGTATTTTCGTATACCTTTCGCAAGACTAGGTCGCCTACTTCGAAACTCCTGTGTTTAACGTTGGAGTTATAGTAGCGGGCAGCGGCTTGCTGGTAGTTTTGGATTCTGATCAATGCTTGGTCTCGACGTTCGTCGATGAAGTCCAATTGATCTCGTAACATTTCTTCATTGAGTTCGCTGTTCGATGGGCATAGAGTTCGCCTGGGGCTTGGTACCGAGACTTCCGCTGGGACTATTGCCTCCATCACGTATGCTAGTGAAAACGGTGTTTCGTGTGTAGCTCGATGGGGAGTGGTGCGACAGGCCCAAAGGACCCCGGGGAGTTCATCTTCCCATCTCTGTTTTCTTGAGTCAAGTCTTTTCTTGAGGTTACTCAAGATCGTTTTGTTCGCGGCTTCGGCGTGACCATTCCCCTGAGGGTACCTCGGGGTCGAGGTGGTTAGACGGATTTTCCACTTAGTACAGAAGGCTCTGAAGCTTCTAGATATGAATTGGGATCCGTTGTCAGTTACGATTTCGTATGGGATCCCGTGTCGGCATATGATGTTTTTCCAGACAAAGTCTTTTACATCGACTTGCGTGGTTTTTTGGAAGGCTCCTGCCTCGACCCATTTGGTGAAGAAATCGGTAAGGACTAGTAGGAAACGGAGTTTCTTTCGCCCCGACTCGACGAATGGTCCTACGATATCCATAGACCATTGCATGAACGGGTAGGGGGGCCAAGAGCGAGGAGAGTGTTTCAGTCGGTTGGTGGATGCTTGGGGCATTCTTTGGCATTTGTCGCATTTCTTCGAGTAGTTCTCACAGTCCGCGACGATGGTTGGCCAAAAATAGCCGTGTCGTTTTATTCTAACGGCGAGACCGCGGCCTCTGGAGTGACTTCCGCAGTGACCGTCGTGCATTTCGCCCATGATTGCGAGGGCTTCTATGCCGTGGACACAGATGAGGTTTGGTTCGGAGTCGCTCCGCTTGTAGAGCTTGTCGTTTATTACGCAATAGCGCGAGCTCTGTGCTTTCAATTTTCGGGCTGCCCACTTCTCGGGTGGTGATATATCATGGTTTTTACCCTGTTTAAACCATGCTATAAGTCCTTTTATAGAGTCTTTCTAGTGTTTTGTAGTGTTTTAGAGTCTTTTACAGGTCGAAGCACGTTTGGAGCATTATTGGAGTTTTTGGAGCTTTCTGGAGCAGTTTGGAGCAGAAGTTGAATTCGTGTTGCTGAGTACCCGAATTCACGTCTAGTATCGATCGATACCCCCTTGGTATCGATCGACACTCATCGCAGCAAGACACGACCCGCGAGTTTTCCAAGACTTGAAGAATTGCAAATTGGCCCAGAAGTCTTTAATAATTACAAGAAAGGCCCAGAACGTGTTTTAGGTTATAAATAGGATTTTACAGCCACTTGTTTAGGCTAAGCTTTATTTTATATACTCTGGTTTTGAGACAAGTCTGAATCTCCCTTCGTCCGAGATCAGATCTTAAAACCTTTTGTTATTATTATTTTATTGATGATTTATTCAAACATGTCTTTTGATTCAATTGCCATGTCTGAGTAGATCCACCTTAGGTTTAGGGTTTTCTCATAAAGGATTTCTCTGAATGCTAGGTTAATTATCTGTTTAGGATTCACCATCTGAATTA
>PKML01043777.1:512619-541785 GCA_002933935.1 Eutrema yunnanense
CCTGTGCTTGAACCTATTGATTTGATTTTGTTTTTGAGTGCACAGTGTTACAGGATTAGTTCTAGATCGACTAATGAAAAATCCAAAGACTGACCAGTTGACTAGAAAACATCCATGTCTCCAGCAGAGTTCTTCTGAAGCCTGAGCCAAATTTTGCACTTCAATAATGTGGTTAGTGTTTTTAGAGCTTGATTCATCATTCATATCTGATAAAGGAACCCAAGTGTTTAGTTATGGTATCTCTCTCCCCTGTTATAAGTTGATAGATAAAGAGTATAAAAGATTGAAATGATTTTCTTCTGAGTAGAGGGTTAGGAAAATTTCCAGCGATCCCATTATTCTACTTAAGAGGGAATGATCACACAAAGGTTTGGAAGCGAGGCTAGGATTTTCCTATGATGCCATTATTCGCCTACATCCTTTGATACATAGAGAGGGAAGAACCGGGGATTTGGTGGCAAACACCATCAATACTCGCGTCTCATACCTTGATGTGTATATGCTAAGCTGAAAAAAAATAAAAAAAATAATAAGAACATAACAAGAAATAAGTCTGGGGGAGAGAAATTGATACAAAAAGTGTGAAAAAGGGTGGTTCCTTCGTCTTGATATTGTCTGGTAAAGAGTCTAGAAGGTTCTTGAATATTAACTGCAGAGATGAAACTGGCGATGAGGGCTTTACTTGAACAATGCTGTCGGATTTTGTGTGGAGTATGGAAAAGCTGCGAATGTCTACGGAGAAATACATGGTGGTTAGATCAAAAGCTGATCAGGTGACATTTGGGTGCTTGGGAAAAGGGTCATTTCGATGGTTCAGGAACATGTGAGTCTCTACGTTTTCAAAACTCTTTCTCTGTTTAGTCTTTTATTTGTTTGAGGGCAAGCAAAGGCTAAGTCTGGGGGAGTTGATATATCATAGTTTTTACCCTGTTTAAGCCATGATATAAGTCCTTTTATAGAGTCTTTCTAGTGTTTTGTAGTGTTTTAGAGTCTTTTACAGGTCATAGCACGTTTGGAGCATTATTGGAGTTTTTGGAGCTTTCTGGAGCAGTTTGGAGCAGAAGTTGAAGTCGTGTTGCTGAGTACCCGAATTCACGTCGAGTATCGATCGATACCCCCTTGGTATCGATCGACACTCATCGCAGCAAGACACGACCCGCGAGTTTTCCAAGACTTGAAGAATTGCAAATTGGCCCAGAAGTCTTTAATAATTACAAGAAAGGCCCAGAACGTGTTTTAGGTTATAAATAGGATTTTACAGCCACTTGTTTAGGCTAAGCTTTATTTTATATACTCTGGTTTTGAGACAAGTCTGAATCTCCCTTCGTCCGAGATCAGATCTTAAAACCTTTTGTTATTATTATTTTATTGATGATTTATTCAAACATGTCTTTTGATTCAATTGCCATGTCTGAGTAGATCCACCTTAGGTTTAGGGTTTTCTCATAAAGGATTTCTCTGAATGCTAGGTTAATTATCTGTTTAGGATTCACCATCTGAATTAGTTCTTCACCTTAGGTTGTGTTCAAAGCTAATTCTAGGTTGACGAATTTGGAACTTAGATCTTAGGATAATTTATTAGGCACGAGAGTGCGATTAATTACCTGATAGAACCTAGGTGAGCAAATTGATTATTCGCAAAGAGATTTGGTTTAATTGATTTGTGAACATATCAAACCTGATATTAAAGCTGATTTAGAATTTAGGATTCGCAAAGAGATTTGGAATTCCTAGGATTTAGATTTAGATAGTTTTCGCAACGAGAGTTGGTTAATTATATCTTAGTGATTTGAGTTCTAGAACAGTGTTTAATCTGAATCCTGTTAGTTAATTAGACTGCATTCATTGATTTCCTGAGAAAAAACCCTGGGCCTATATTTTCTCAATCGAATACAACTCTTTTAAGCTCTGCATTGTTTTCGTTTACATCTTTTGATTTAGCTTATTTTGGATTTATACAATCTATTGTGCGTTTCTCTGAGTCTTTTGTGGTTCGACCCCTAGCTTTACTATAACAACTGCTTTAGTACTTTAGGGTATTAAATTGAGCATATCAGGTGGTATGGTCCCGTCTGTAATGTATCGGATGATTGGTGTTCTCTAATCTGGTTTACGGATGTATTCGTCCGGTTGTGATGTCATGACAACTATCGAGTGGGACTGAAAATACGGTCTGAGTTTCCGGGCCGACATCACAATTGCTAGGGCTAATTTTTCCATAGCGGGGTATCTCGTTTCGGCGTCGACCAGCGTTTTGCTTACGTAGTAGATCGGTTTTTGTTCGTTTTGTTCTTCGCGAACTAGGACTCCGCTTAAAGCTGCCTGAGATACTGCGATGTATAGATATAAGGGTTCTCCTTCTACTAGTTTGGCCAGTATCGGGGGTTCTCTTAAATACGCTTTGAGTTGTCGGAATGAGTCTTCGCATTGCTCGTCCCAAAGGAACTTTTTGTTTCCTTTGAGGAGTTGGTAGAAGGGTAGGCATTTTTCTGTTGATCGGGAGATAAACCTATTTAAGGCCGCTATCCTCCCGGTCAATCGTTGAACCTCTCGAGTTGTTTTAGGTGATGGCATTTCTAAAAAGGTCGCGATCTGTTTTGGGTTTGCTTCGATGCCTCTCGCGGTTACTAGGTAACCGAGGAATTCTCCTGAATCGACCCCGAACGAGCACTTCGCTGGGTTGAGTTTCATTCCGTATTTATTGAGGATAATGAAACATTCTCTGAGCTGTGCTACATGGTCGGTCTCTCTGGAGGATTTAACGAGCATGTCGTCGATATAAACCTCCATTGTTTTGCCGAGTAGGTCTGCGAACATTTTGTTCACTAATCATTGGTAAGTTGCTCCGGCGTTCTTAAGGCCGAAGGGCATCACTCTGTAGCAGTATGTGCCTCGATCGGTGATGAATGCCGTTTTTTCTTGGTCTTCCGGGTTCATTTTGATTTGATTGTACCAGCAAAATGCGTCCATGAAGGACAATAGTTCGTGACAGGCCGTGGCTTCGACGAGTCGGTCGATGTGTGGTAGTGGGAAGCTGTCTTTGGGGCATGCTTTGTTTAGGTCGGTAAAGTCAATGCAGACCCTCCACTTTCCGTTTTTCTTTTTAACGACCACGGGATTGGCCAACCAATCGGGATATTTCACTTCTCTGATGGAGCCGACCTCTAGTAGTCGATCCACTTCGTCGTTAACGGCTTTGGCCCTTTCGGGGCCGAGCTTACGCCGTTTCTGCTTGATGGGTTTATAAGTCGGGTCGACGTTTAGTTCGTGCGACGTTACATCGATGTCGACCCCGGGCATGTCCGCGGTGGACCATGCGAAAGTGGTGGCGTTCTCTTTTAAGAAAGAGATAAGTTCTTCTCGAATTTCGTTGGATAGGTCGATTCCTATGCCGACGACGCGGTCCGGGTTGTTGTCGTCTATGCAGACATGTGTGATGAGTTCGGTGCGAGGTTCGCATACAGAAGTATCGTTTGAATCTTTTTATCTGCTGGGTGGCGAGCTCTAGCTCTTTCTGTAATTGCTATACGGGGTGATTCCTGGATTGTTTGTAATTTCCCATGTAGCAATCGCGGGATGCGGACTGGCTTCCTTGTATCATTTTGGTTCCTTCGGGTGAAGGGAATTTCATGCACTGGTGGTACGTTGATGGTACCGCTTTCATAGCGTATAGCCAAGGTCTGCCGAGTATGGCGTTAAATGGTGCCGCACGGTCTACAACCACAAATTCGATTTACTTCCGTACTCCTTCCGCGAACACAGGGAGTTCGATCGTTCCTTTGGAGTATGTCATATTTCCGGCGAAGCCGGTTAGCGGCGAGGGTTTGCCTCGCAGGGACGAATCTTCGAAGCCCATTCGTCGGAAAACTTCGTAGAAGAGTACGTCAACTGAACTGCCGGTGTCTATCATTATTCTAGACAGCTCGTAGCCACCTCGTCGAGCTGGACGATGAGGGCGTCCAACGACGAGCATGAACCAGACCGGATGAACCAGACCGATCGTTGGCCAATCAGGGTATTTCACTTTCTCTGAAGGTGATCATGTGGTTGGGTCCCTGGAGGGGGGTCGGTTCTGCCGGTCTGGTTCGTGCTTGTCGTTAGAATAGCTTGATGGAGTTCACCGAGTCGCGGCAGAATTGCGAGCCGCCACATATGAAGTCTATTCTTCTAGTGGTGGGTGGCTCTACTCCCCCTTCTTCGAAACAGCGAGGTTTTCGGGGGCGAAGCGCGACTGTCTTTTTGGGCGTCGGTGGCGGTGTAATTACTGATTTCATCGAGCCGCCGCAGAGGCTCAGCTCTCTGAATATCAGGTCGATGCGTTTTTTCGGCGCCGGAGGCGGGGTTTCTTGTCCCGTGACCTCGTTAGTTCGCTCCCTTTTCTTTTTGGGATTCGACTTTTTATTATTGGTCTTTGGAACTGCTTCCGCCTCGACGGCTTCGTCCGTAGGCCGTTCGGCGTCGTTCTGAGCTGCTAACAGCCGAAGTCGAGTTCGACATTCCTCTGTGGAATGTCCTTTTCGCTTGTGATGGTCACAATATTTTGATGGATCGTAATCCTTGTTCTTGGATTGGGGGGGGCTTCCGACGGCGTACGTATGTAGTCCTTTGCTGGGAGGTTCCCTTTTGGGAGCCTTCTTCGACGTCGGGGGGCATTCCATCATTTCTTATTTCTTGGTGAGATAGGCGGTCTCGTCTTCGTACAAAGCGAAAGCGGATGCGCGGTGTAGTGCGTCGTCTAATGACATCGTAGGTCGAACTGTGAGTTCCTTACGGAAGCTCGACGTATGCCATAAGTTATTCTTTAGTGCCAATAGTGCTACTACCTCGTTGGGGTTCGCTATTTTGGCTTTGATTTCTTTGAATTTTGTGATATATGTCCGAAGTGAATCCCCTGGGCCTTGTGAGAGCTTCCAGAGGTCGGCTTCGGATGCTTGCGCCTCGATGAATATCGAGTATTGCTTGAGGAAAACCGAGATGAGCTGGTTGAAATTGTCTATAGACTTTTCTTCCAGTGAGGCGAACCATTCTTGGGCCGTTCCGATCAGGGTTTCGGCGAAGAGGCGGCAGTAGCCTGTTTCTTTTTCGTGATCGAGGAAGTGAACCCTGGCGACCGTTAGGCGGAATGCTCGTATGTGAGCTCGCGGATCGGTCTTTCCGGCGTATTCGGGGAATTTGATTTTTCCCGTATCTCTGATATGTGCGGTCACGATGCGATTGGTGAAGAGAGTCTGATTGGTTTCCTCGATCACGCGATCGATATCCGGGGCCGAACTGGTGGCGAAGTGGACGAGTGAGTTCATCTGTTGTAGTTCGGCATTCGTGTGATCGACGTATCGTTGGAACAACTCGCGATCAACGGTGTTCAGGAGATTTATGTATGATAGGTCGGGAACCTGAGTTCGGGTCTGGTTTTCGTTTTCCTCGCGAGGTTGCGTATTGTTTTTGCGGTTTGCAGGTGGGGGAGGAAAAGAGAACGAACTGTAGGTAGTTTGCTCATTATGGGTTCCCGAGCTGGACCCGAATTCGAAGGTGCTAAATGGCCTTGATTCGTGGTTTCCCACGCTCGGCGGAGGCGGTAGCCTGGTCGAGGCTCGCCTGCTTGTCTCGTTGCTTAGGTTGGCAGCAAACGATGGCGAGCTCTCGAACGTGAAAGATGAGGTCGGGGTATTTCGGATCGGAGTCTCGAATTGCCCGACGAATGTCGGTGAAGCGTGGATTGTTCCGAAATCCAAGCGTGTTCGCGGGGGCGGACTTCCTTGCGAACGTCGCTCTCGATTTTCCGCCGAGCGACGTTCTTGCTGCTCTAAGCGAGCTTCGAGCGTACGAGTCGAAGTCTCGTAGGTCTGTTGCCTCTTCACTAGGAGGGATAGCATCCCGCGGATTTCAGATAGGTCGTTCATGTGCTGTTGTGGCAGTAAGGATGGCGAGGTTGATCCTGTTCGGCCGGTTTGGGCCTGAGGCGGATCGGTGGATCAGGTCCATACCCAGTTAGGGTTTTGGTCCGACGGAGCCTGAGACGGATCGACGGAGCCTGAGACGGATCTCGTCCATACCCAATTAGGGTTTTGGTCTGACGGCGCGTTAGCGCTCGTCGGGGGGACGGGATTCACACGTCGCGACGCCGCGTGTCGATTTGCGGCGAGTGTTTCCACTCCATCCGTCGTGATGGAGTTTGATCTCACGGTGTTTGCCGGGATCGGGATCTGGGATGTGGATCCCGTAAGTGCGGGTTCAGCAATCGCGCCAGAGGCGTTGCGACCTGTCGTGGGATTGACCCTAGTAGGTTATGAATGGCTTGGATCCATTTCGCTGCTTGTTAGATCGAAAATCTGATTCTTGTGTCTAGAAAGCTATATGCTCTTCCCCACAGACGGCGCCAAAATGTGGATACGGAATCGCACACCTAGTTTTTGTAAGGATTTTTAGGGAAGAACTTTTGATGGGCTAGTTTCTATCTATGAATCAAAGATGTAATTTGGATATAAACTCGGCGAACTGGATTTGATATTGAATCAATAAGGAGTGTTTACAAGTAGGGAAATCTCGAGGAGATTTTACAAGTATTCGGTCTCTTTTTCTAGGAAGAATTGTCTCTAAACCTAATTCTCGATCTCTTCTTATACTCGTCGTCTAGTCGCGCCATCTCCGGATATCGCGTGCGTCGCGTATCCCGCAGATCGAGGAACCGTCTTTGACTTCTTTCTCGCGAGCTGGAGCTTTGACTCATTCTTAGGTCGGGCGTGGCTGGCTTGCGGGCCGACGAGTGGGCCATCTTTATCGGTTTAGAGGTTGTTTAATTGTTATCGGGCCCTTAATGGGCCAGACCTCTTGGGTCGAGATCTGGTACCAACAGTGAACCCAGCCTCGTTGAACATCTACGTGATAGCCTCGCCGGCCGTGACAGAATCGCATCGACGACCTCCGCAAATCCTCCTCAGCTCCGCGAATCCTTCGGCCGTGACACACCGAACCCCTTGCCGACTTCCGCCACGAGCTCAGATCTATAATTCCTCTCTGCTCACTGCCTCCTCCTCCTCCGAGATGAAGCTTCTCGTTGACATCATCAGATCGGAAAAAAAAAGAGAGTTAGAGGAATTGTAATCGTAGAAGGAGAAACTCAAGGAAGAGAAGGAAGAAGATGAAATCGTAGAAGGACAAAGAGAAAAAGACAAAATTTAATTTTTTAAAAAATGAGATTCTCCACCGTTGGATTAAACTAATCAACGGTGGAGGATCTCAATCTTTGTCTCAATGAATTAACCAATGAGAAATTTTTATTATTTTTGTCATTTAGTCGCAAATTAGTCGCAAATTTGGGATTATTTTGTGACTACTATTAAAACAAATCGACTGGAGTTGCTAAAAGGTCGCAAATTTGGGACTATTTTGTGACAATCAAAAATATTTACCCTAAACCCTAAACTTTAAGAACCTAGAAAGTTTGAATATGATTTTACAATGATTTTGTGTATATGACAGTTCAAAAATATATTAAAACTTTAAAATAAATAAATTTTGAGAGAATTTTTATCTTTCAAAATCATTCCTTATAAAACACATGTAACACTTAGTAGATGTTATGATTAGATTGAAATTTTCGTAAGTGTTATATTTTTTTGTTTATTATTTGATGTTTATGTGTAAGATCTAGTTTACAATTTAAGATTTATAGTTTATGATTAAGGGTTAGAGGTTTATGGTTTAGAATTCATGATTTATAAAAGGGATTATAAATGATCATATTTAAAAAAATTGTAAGTTTTGAATTTTTTGTATAATATTTGATGTTTATGTGTAAGATTTAGTTTAAAATTTAAGATTTATATCAAGTTTATGATTAAGGGTTAGAGGTTTAGGGTTTAGGGTTAAGGGTTTGTGGTTTGAGTTTAGAATTTATTGATTTCTATAAAAAATATCAAGTGGAGTTGCAAATTAGTCCCAACTTTAGGACTATTTGGTGACTACTATTAAAAATTAGACTTAATTAGTCCCAAATTAGTCACAAAAACTGGGTTTGCAAATTAGTGTACATGTTACCTTAAACCATAAACTTTAAGAACATATAAGGTTTGAATATCATTTTACAATGATTTTTGGTATATAGTTGTTCAAAAATATATTTTAGAATTTAAGATTTAGATTTTATGATTAAGGGTTAGAGGTTTAGGGTTTAGAATTTAGGATTTATAAAATGATTATATTTAAAAAAATTGTAAGTGTTGAATTTTTTGTATATTATTTGATGTTTATTTATTTGATTTTGTTTACAATTTAAGATTTAAATCAAGTTTATTATTAAGTGTTAGAGGTTTAGGATTTAGGATTTAGGGTTAAGGGTTTGTGGTTTGAGTTTAGAATTTATTGATTTTTAAAAAAAATCGAGTGTAGTTGCAAATTAGTCCCAAATTTGGGACTATTTTGTGACTACTATTAAAAATTAGTCGTAAATTAGTCCCAAATTGGTCACAAACACTGAGTTTGCAAATTAGTGTATATGTAACCCTAAACCCTAAACTTTAAGAACATATAAGGTTTGAATATCACTTTACAATGATTTTGGGTATATAGCTGTTCAAAAATATATTTTACAATTTAAGATTTGGAGTTTATGATTAAGGGTTAGAGGTTTAGGGTTTATAATTTAGGACTTTATAAAATGATTATATTTTAAAAATTGTAAGTGTTGAATTTTTTTGTATATTATTTGATGTTTTTGTATATTATTTGATGGTTTAGGGTTTATAATTTAGGATTTAGAATTTTTTTGTATATTGATTGATTTATATTTTAAAAAAAATCGAGTGGAGTTGTTAAATCGAAGCAAATCAGTCACAAATTTGGGACTACTTTTGCAAGTCCTTAAACAGTCGCAAATAAGCGACTATTGTCTGACTACTTTTTTTAGTCGGTAATTTGTGACTATTATGTCTCTGCATTATGAGTAGTCGCAAATCAGTCACAATATCGTCCCTCTTTTTTGCGACTGAAATAAGTAGTCGCAAAAAAATAGTCACAAAAAATAGTCACAAAAACTGTGTTTTCTTGTAGTGAATGTACCAATAAAAGATGGCGAATTACCCGAGATTATCAAGTCATCAACATGCACAAGAACACGCATAACTAACCCTTCCTTAAAGAAGACAAAAAGAGAATAGTATGTATGTGTGTTCACAAAGCCGAAATCGAGAAGTGCAGATGCAAGTTTGGCAAACCAACACCGAGGTGCCTGTTTCAAGCCATAGATCGATTTTCGTAGTCGACAGACCCGAATATCTGAATCCAATCAAAAACAAGGAGGATATTTCATATAATCTAGGCATGGACACAAAAACTGGACCCACAAAACTGGACCCGAACCGACCCGAAAAACAAGCTTCGGGTCGGATTCGGTTTATGTGCAAAAGACTGAATGGTTCCTGTATAAAATTAATTTGGTTCTCGGGTCGGTTCAGATATAACCCAAAACCCGATCGGATACCCAAAAAATTATAACATATCATATTATGTATATATCGCATATACATATGCATATAAGATTCAGGCGGGTAAATTAGGGTTATTCGGGTTTAGGCGGGTAAATCGGGTTATTCGGGTAAATTTCATACATAAACCGAACCGAAAGTCTTGTTTTCAATTTCAAATCCTACCCGAACCGACCCATACACTATTTTTGGTTCCATAACGGGTTTCAATAAAAATTCTAGAACCAACTCCGAACACGACAAGACCCAAACCGAACCCGACCAAATTTTTTTCGGGTCCTATACATTACAAAGCAAGACTTGTTGCACTTGGGAACAAGCAGGTTGAAGGAATTGATTATGATGAGACTTTTGCTCTTGTTGCAAAAATGACTACGGTTCGGCAATTTCTCGATATTGCTGCGAAAAAGGATTATGAAGTTCATCAAATGGACGTTAACAATGCATTTCTCCATGGTGAAAATTAAGTCAAGTTAAGATCAAGTTAAATAGAGTTAGTATATTCCATCATCTAGAATCTCTATAGTTCATATTCCTCTAGGATCTTCGCGTCACAAGTACTCTTGCTACCTCCTAGTCTAGAACTAAATCACGAAAGAGTTGATACAAGGAATATCGTAGAAGCACATTGGTCGAGTATCATCATAGATTTTTGTCCTTTCTCCCTAAAAACCATGTTTCAATTTGAAGAAAACACGAAAATGCAAAGACTCATGAAAGAAAAGTGGTTAGTAAGGGATGAAATCCTCCTCCAGACTTAAATCACAATGTCCACATTGTGAAACAAATCGGGACATGATGGAAAAGAATTTAGAAAACTTATCTGGAGGTGGTTGGATGGGGTAGTGGTGCTGCTGGTGGCGATAGGTGTTTGTATGGCCAGATTATGAAGTTTTTTTTATTGGCATAAAAAAAATATTCAATCAACTTCTCTGTCTCTATCCATTCCTCAATGTATAGTTCTATATGTCTCTGTAAAATTCAGTGCTCATGTTCATTTTTTTACTGCAAATGAATAAATAAAAACCACGCTCGACACACTTTATGACAATAAAATGTTGGCATTTTGTTGTGTGTGTTTGCATGAAAAATCAGTGTAGGATCAATTTCTTGACTACAAATGAACAAAGAAAAAGGTTACGACGTTGTCTTTTATCTTCTAATGGGAAAATCTATATATTCTTGTTCATATAACACCATACCAAACATGAAAAAAAAACTATCACCCTTCTACGATCAAATTAATATGACATAATTTTATATTTACCGTCGGCATCATAGATGACTTATCTCTTAATATGAAAATGTTTCTATTATTGTGATTTCACATTTTGAATCAAGGAATATCTATAATATCATGTGAGCTCTTGTAGACCTCACTTATTGCTTTAATGATGTTTAAATTATCTATCATAAGGAAATACTAATTCAAGTTAATAATGATTTTTTTAAACATATTCATTAACCACATCCAACTTACATATTTTCAACTTAACCAAAAGCAATTGGATAATGATGTTGGTTATGATCTTGAGATGTAGCAACAATTAGTATTCCACCATGTGCAATCTTAATATAAATTACATCAACAATGATTATTTTTCTCATGGCTAAAAACCCTTCAATGCAAGGTCTAAACACGATGAATAAAAAAACTTAAACATGTGGTCAACATCCAGTTTCACACGTTTTTTTGTACCATGATTCATCTTCTCTAACATATACAAATAGGAGTGCAACATCTGATAACTCTCATCTGGATTACCTCAACATCATCGATAGCTTGTTTTTTTCTCTCAAAAGTGGTAGAATATGAAACTTTCACATCAATTTTTCTTTATACCAAACTAATGAGGTTTTTTTGGAGATTGTGTTGAATTGACATGAATAATCTTCGTACAAAATAATTGCAATCAATTGTAGTGTGATATCCCTTCTAATTCTGGAGAATAAACTTCAAATTTTGATGATACTTTTCAAGCCCAATAAGAAGAATTCATCCATGTTTTAAAAGGACGGAGACGTCGATACACTATATGAATTTATATGTGACATTATACGTTGTTGTTATAACTAAACTTTATCATCAATTCTTATAGAGAAAACACCAAAACGAAACCATAATAGAAGAAAATTAGAAAGTAATATGCAATAACGTTATTCCTCGCTAACTAGTCACTTTGGTTCAAATTCTTAGCACTAATAAACTACAATATACTATATAGTCCAATGGATTTGAACTAATATTTTCCAAATAAATTCAATCCCAATTTTTTATTTGTTAATTGTAGTTTGGGATAGAATTCCATTGCATGATGATAATAATTTTTACTATTTTAATTGTTATGTCTGAACAAAATAAGAAATAAAGTGTTGTCTAAATTAGTTTACAAAAAAAACAATATTATATAAATGTGTATAGCATGGAAAAAATATTACAAATTATTTAATAAATAAATTAAATGATTAAAAGAATAACAATATATAACAAATTAATATCCTATAAGTACATAAAACACATACATAAATGAACATAACTAACGACCAATATATTCAACATTACGTTATTTTAGAACAAAAACAATTATAAAATACATGCGTAGCCCGTATACTCACCTAGTAACTAACAATAAGTAACATATATAATACATTATCTAGTATGAATTCGGGACAATGTTATATAATTAATTATACTAGATTACACGTATGAATAACATGTGGTTTGACCTAGGAAATGTTTTGCATAATAGTAATTTGGTTGTTTGTGTTTTGGAATTTCAAGTTGCATTCTTTCAAGCATTAAGACGATAGACTTTGTATTTGGTATGCCGTCTACATGTCATTGGACACACAACAACTTAATTTCTACATTGTAAGCTTCCAAACAAATAAGATGTTGAAATTAGAGAGAAGACAACTCCATGCAAGTAAAATGAAAATTTATCTTAGTATTGTAACAATGAAGTTATCAAAATAAAAAAAATGAAAAGAAACTACTTTAATGTAAGTCTGCAAATTTTCATTAAACTCAACTGACATTTTATGGTTTTTAAAATTTAATTTTTAGAAGTGTTGACTAGTACAAACACTAATTGAAAACATCAAAAATATAGAAAGTACAACAAATATAAAAATTGTTTTTTTTCTTTCTTTTTTCTCTATGCCTTATAGACTTTTACATACATGTTAAACAATACATATAATTACATTATATTTCTTCCATTATTATGTTTTTAATTTTCTCTTACTAAAAAATATAAAATTAAATTTTGTTTAAATTGCCTTAATAATGTTTAAATTATCCATTAGAAAGAAACACTAGTTCAAAATCATATGATATTACTATTTCTAACATAATCATTAACCACATCCAACTTACTATCTTTTAACTAAACCAAAAGCAATGAGATAATATTGTTGGTTATGATCTTTAGATGTAACAACAATTAATATTGCACCATGTGCAATCTTAATATAAATTACATCAACAATGATCACTTTTCTCATGACTGAAAACATTTCAATGCAAGCTCTAAACACAGTGAATAAGTACTTAAACATGTGGTCAACTTTTTAACTCAATTGTAGACACTCATTTAGGCAATAGAATGTTTCATACAGAGAGATATCATCATATTTACCTTTGACACTGATTGCTGATTGCTCAGACCTTCTGATGATGACGGATAGCCATTCCAACTGGCCGATATTCTCTAGATCACTAGATATATTTTTTCTCTTAAAACTCAATTTCTCTTCTTATAAAAGTATTCATATTCCTCGATCTCTTCATTGTATGGCTGATTTATTGCTTTGGAAGGTTAAAGTTGTTATTTTGCTTGTTTACTTTTGAATGTTCTATATTACATGTTGGACTTGAAACACCATGCATATAATCTATTTACATGGTTGACCACACTAAATTACTTTCCCAAATATTTAAAGAATCAATGACAATATTAGTATTCCTACATTATTATTTTTCATACGTTTTCACAAATGCAATTGTTCGATTTTACTAACTTATCGTACATTTCCATATTCAGTAAAATTTATATAAATTAATAATGTTGAGACTTTGAAATTTTATTAATTTATAGAAATATCAATTAATCAATAAATATTAATTTATAGGGAGAAATTGTTTCTAGTCCATAATCTTCTAAAAAAATCTTTCAAGTGATGTTATATTAAAAAAAAATGAACACTGGAGAACTCTCGTGAAATTGATATACGCAAACTTGAAATTATGATTAATAATCTTGGTTATCTCAATAGTTTAGATGTTAATAGGATACTTTAATATCTATGTGAAAATAATAAATTATCATAAATTATCATAAAGTCAAAACTTAGAAGAAAAGACAAGCTACTATTCTTAATATTGATGATGGAGTCAAAGACGATATTACAATATATTTGGAAGCAATTACACATTAAAAATCAATTATAGAGTATACAACTTTTCACAAGTTTTGGATGTTGATGAGAATACAGCACTAGAGACCATTTTTAGCATATCATCTAAGTTATGTATGCATAAATTTATATAATTGTTTATTAATAATATTATTCGAATCATATATGTACATAGTAATTCCTTAAAAAATTATTATCTTAACGAATTTTGCTAATTTGTACCATCTCAAAATCGGTAAAATAATTATTATTTTATTGTGTTTGTTTATTTATCGAATAGTAGTTTATAGAGGTTTTGCTTTTATTGTTTTTAAATAGCTTGACATATATACTTGTAAAAATAGTCAACATTGAATATATACAGACGAACAAAAATATGAAATTATTTAATTCGTTTTCTCATTTTCGTTTGGGGTTACTATAATCTCAAGATCTACTGTGATATTGTGTTTTGAATATTTGAAGTTAATATGCGTGGTTGAAATGTGGGTATAAATAAAAAAAGTGTGGAAAAGTTCCTATAATTACATCATAATTAAGTAAAAAAAAAAAATCATGAAACTTCAAATTCATTTTTCATAGGTTATGAGCTGAATTTAAACCGAACTTCCTAACTTTAATCAAACCAAATCAAAATTACTTTAGTAAGAGAAGTTAAAGTTTTTCTAAAACTGAACTAACTGAACCACCAAAAAATATACACAAGAAACTATTTACATAAGAAAACTATTGTAGCTCATAGATAGACATCATTTTCACGAAATAAGCAATTAAGTGTTGTCTAAATTAGTTTTAAGAAAAATAATATTGTCTAAATGTGTATAGCATGGAAAAAAAATATTACAACTTATTTAATAAATAAATTAAATGATTAAAAATCACAATATATAACAATTTAATAATCTATAAGTACATAAAACCCATACAAAATGAACATAATAACAACAAATATATTAAACATTTAGTTTTTTTTTTAGAACAAAAAAAAATTAAAAATCTGCGCGCAGCCTGGATACTCACCTAATAACTAACAATAACTCACATATATAACACATTATCTAGTATGAATGTGTGACAAGGTTATATAATTAAATGTACTAGATTGTGCATGTTCACACGCGGTTTGACCTATAAATTTTTTTGCATAATAGTAATTTGGTTGTTTGTGTTTTGGAAATTTAAGTTGCATGTTGATGAGCATTAAGACGACAGACTTTGTACTTGGTATGTCGTCTGCATGTCATTGGACACACAACAACCCTATCTCTACATTGTAAGCTTCCAAAAAACAAAAGATGTTGAAATTAGAGAAAAAGACAACTCCCTACAAGTAAAATGAAATTGTCTCTTAGTATTGTAACAATGAATTATCAAAATAAAAAATGAAAATAAACTACCTTAATGTAGTCTGCAAATTTTCATTAAACTCAACTGACATTATATGGCTTTTGAAATTTAATGTTCAGAAGTGTTGACTAATACAAACACTAAGACCATCCACATTGCACATAAAATGTGATGTCTCACAGATAAAAAAATATTAAAAATACACTCTCTCATCCTTTTACTCAACTTCATACCTTCTCTTTCATCATTTCACTTAACTTTTATTAATTTTATATTTAAACATACTCCTAATTTCACTCTCTTATGTCTTCCCGGAGACACAATCTCTCCAAAACTACTCACTATTNTATAGTTTAAGATAATATGGTATTACTATTTCTAACATATTCATTAACCACATCCAATTTACATCTTTTAACTAAACCAAAAGCAATGAGATAATGGTGTTGGTTATGATCTTGCACAACAAGAAAACAAGGCCATTTCCGACGACATGCATCCATCAGACACTTTTCGACGGATATTCGACAGATGGTGTCCTTGCCGACATCGATAATATCTACTTTACATCCGTCGGAAATCCGTCGGAAAATGCGCACAATTTTCCTTATAAAAATGTATCCACCCATTCAATTACAATCACAAAAAAAAACTTCTCTTATCTAATTCTTTACGATAATGTCTTCTTCATATCCTTATAATTATTTTCGATCATGGATGGACAAGCCTCATCAAATTCTGGACACGGGCCTAGTTACGGAGGAATTCAAAAAAGGTCTGCAGGAATTCATGGCATTTGCGGGTACGCAGAAGAAAGCGAAAAACGGTAAAATCTATTGCCCTTGTAGTAATTGTCGGAATCGTAGATTTATCGTGATAGATGAAGTATGGTCACACAATTGTCATGGGTTTGTGCCGGGTTACAAGGTTTGGTATTATCATGGAGAAAATGATACAGTGGTGGATAATATTGCTAGTACTAGTGAACAATATATTGGGGATAACGCTAGCTTAGAAGAACCTGCAATTGAAGTAGAAAATATTGTAGGTCATGTTCAGATGGTGAACGATGCATTTTGTGAAACTATACCATCGGTTGCTGAGTATGGAGATAGAGGAGAAGAACCTAACTTAGAAGCTCGGAGATTCTTTGATATGTTAGACGCTGCTAAACATCGGTTACATGATGGGTGTAGAGGTGGGCATTCCCCTTTATCAACTGCAACGAGGATGATGGATATAAAGATGGATTTCAATTTGAGTGAAGAGTGTGTGGATGCAATCGCTGATTTTGTGAAAGAAATTTTGCCAGAAGATAATCTAGCACCGACAACATACTATGAGATACAGAAACTTGTTCAAGGTCTAGGATTGCCGTATCAGATGATAGATGTATGCATCGACAATTGTATGCTCTACTGGAGAGAGGACGCATACCGTTCGAGTTGCCGTTTTTGTCGCAAACCTCGGTATAAGGAAACATGTGGAAGAGTGTATGTGGCATATAAATGGATGTGATATTTGCCATTAACAGAGAGATTGAAGAGGTTATATCAGTCAAAACGCACAACGGGAGCAATGAGATGGCATGCAGAGCATACAACAGATGGAGAAATCGGTCATCCGTCAGACGCAGAAGCATGTAAGCATTTTCTGTCAATGTATCCCAGTTTTCCGTATGAGGCGAGGAACGTATATCTTGGATTATGTACCGATGGTTTTAACCCTTTTGGGAAGCACGGCAGACAATATTCTTTGTGGCCAGTAATTGTTACACCTTACAATTTGCCGCCATCTTTGTGCATGAGACGGGAGTTCTTGTTCCTTAGCATTCTCGTTCCTGTACCAGAGCATCCGAAGAGATCACTTGATGTGTTTTTGCAGCCATTGATTTATATATGAGTTGCGAATGTTATGGGACCAAGGTGTTGAGGTGTTTGATGTTTCTTGTCAGCAGAATTTCGTTATGCGGTCGGTACTTATGTGGACCATTAGCGATTTCCCAGCATATGACATGTTATCAGGATGGACAACGCACGGAAGGTTATCGTGCCCGTACTGTCAAGATAACACAAATGTGTTCTAGTTGAAGCACGGACGCAAAACGTCTTGGTTTGATTGCCACATGCGATTTCTACCAAGCGATCATCCTTATCGTCGGAGCACGATATTGTTTAGGAAGAACCGGAAAGTAGTTGATGGTCCACCTCCTGAGTTAGATGGACACTATTTGTTGACTCAGTTCAGAGATTTTGGTGCAGAGAGGACGGTTGATTGTGGTGGTAACGGGCATCATCATGTTGATGGTTGTGGCAACGTACATAATTGGCACAAGAGGAGTATTTTCTGGGATTTGCCTTATTGGAAGGACCATATTTTGATGGATGTCATGCACATTGAGAATAATTTGTTTGACAACATTATGAACACCGTTCTCAATGTCCACGGGAAGACGAAGGACAATTTGAAGTCTAGATTGGACTTGCCAGATATTTGTTCTCGTAGAGCACTACATGTAACAGGGAACGGAAAGGCTCCAGTCCCAGCATTTCGGTTAGATGAACGTTCAAAGACCGAGTTTTTAAACTGGATTTCTGATAGTGTTAGATTCCCGGACGGATACGCATCTAACCTTCGGAACTGTGTTGATCATGGAGAAGGGAAGTTTACTGGGATGAAGAGTCATGATTGCCATGTTGTGATGCAACGCCTCCTTCCATTTGTCTTTGCCTGTCTTCTACCACGTAATGTCCACGAAGCAATTGCAGGTACAATCATTAAATTTATTTATTTTAATACTTTCCATGTACAATACTTTAGTCTTTATTTATTAATTTCGTATGCTTATTATATATGCAGGGATTGGTGCATTTTTTCGAGATATATGTTCGCGCTCTCTTACATCAGACGGTATCCGCAACCTTGCGAATAATATACCCGTAATCCTTTGCAATTTGGAGATGATATTTCCGCTATCCTTCTTTGATGTTATGGAACATCTAACAATTCATCTCCCTCGAGAAGCAGCGCTTGGGGGCCCTGTTCAGTATCGTTGGATGTATCCTTTTGAGCGTTATATGTTTCATCTAAAGAAGAAGGTGAAAATTTTGAGCAAAGTGGATGGTTCTATTGTCGCACAGAGCATCAATGAAGAAACTTCACATTTTGCCGAGTTCTACTTTCCATCACAAGTCAAAACGAAGAGTCGTAGAGCAGCTCGACATGATGATGGAGGCGTAATACCTTTTTATCTGGTCGATGTTCCTCATATATTCTTAGAGATTGGATGACTTAGTGGAAAATGCAAGAAGCGGAGACTTTCACCACAGGAGCGACACCATTTGCATATGTATATTCTCACAAACTGCGACAGAGTTGATGAATATGAGAGGTATATATTCTATTGAACCAAATTCTTAATTAATTATTGGGTCCTTGGTTATATATATGGTAACGTTATTATCACTTCAATCTCACAGGATGTATATGGCATATCAACGTTTTGCATTTCCGAACAAAACAGAGGACGAGCTAATCGAGCTCAAAGAGGAAGAGTTCGGTCGTTGGTTAAGAGATTATGTAAGTTGTCATTGCCTTGTTCTTAACTAGCTATCATATATATATAATGAATGATTTATTTGACATTTAATTTTGTTGGTGCAGGTCACGACAGAGAAGGCTAATGGACAAATATTTCCCACGTGGTTAGAAGAAATTGTGCGCTTTCTACTAGCAATTGTGCAGTCACATGTGATGTATTGCATCTGGGGGTACGCTTTTAAGATTCTTTGGGATGATAGGAGTTCCGCAACTTCAGATTATGGTGTATCAACTCAGTCTGGTGATCTTGTATACTATGGTACCGTACGTGAGATATTGATGTCCAGTACCCGAGAATGCTCGGGTTAAGATGCGTTACATTTTTATGCGACTGGAACGACCCATTAGTAGGAAGCGGTGTGCGACACGAGCAACTTGGTGTTACATCATTACATAGCAGAAGACGACTCCAGAAATACGAGCCTTTCGTACATGCTTCACAAGCGGACCAGGTTCGTTTTCTTCTTTATTTTATATATGTTTTTTTTAGTATTTGTAAAAACATACGTGGTTTAATTTTAATATTACATTGTGTAGGTATGCTATATTCCCTATCCACGAGTGACAAACAAACAAGACCCGTGGATTACAGTTACCTCGATAAACCCCTGAGGTAGGGTTTATGGGATTTCCGATCATGAACCCCTCCAACAAAGCTTCGTTGGTTTGGGTTCAATTGAACATTCCCTTGAGGTTGACCTTGTTGTTGATTTCAACATATCTATAGATGATCGGGTATTTGAGGATTCAGAAGAAGAATTAGACGAATTTGGGGAAACTTCCGAATCAGGAGAATCAAATTACTCATCATCAGATTCAGAGTAATTTAATAAAATTTGCATTGTAAAATATGTACTTGTACTTCTACTTGATATTTGTTATGTATAATGTATTATTTATGTGGAAATTTTATAAAATTAGACATTTGATATACTTAAGTGTAATAATCCATTTTAAAAACCCAATAAAATGGTAAGTATACTTCCATTTTAAAACATCCGTCGAAAATCCGTGGGGAATTTCCCACGGATTTCCGACGGATTCAGTTTTAGCCGAGGGAATTATAGCCGAGGGTAAGTTATAACCGAAGGAATTTTAGCTGGGGATTCAACTGAATCCGTCGAAAATCCGTGAGAAATTTCCCACGGATTTCTGACGGATTCAGTTTTAGCCGAGGGTAAGTTATAACCAAATGAATTTTAGCCGAGGGAATTATAGCCGGGGATTCAACTGAATCCGTCGGAAATCCGTGGGAAATNCTATTCGAAATATAAAATCAAAATCAAAATTTTATAAAATCAAAATTATAAAATAAAAACGTAAGTGTACGTCGAAGATGCGTTTCAATTATATACCTATTTTACCACTCTCTTCTTCGTCAGCGTCGCGGCTACCATACGATGCATATTGGATCTCACAGCAACCGGAACCGGAAATCAGTAACATGTCACTTCTTTAGGACCCAGTTGCTGTGGGATTTAATACCCAAGAGTATGATAGCCGCGACGATGTCGAAAATCGAGAGTGGTGAAATATGTATATAATTGAATCATCGTTCGACCTACACATACATTTACGTTTTTATAATTTTTACTAATTATAAACTTAGACGGGAATTTATAATATTTTCGAAAAATAGTAAAATTCTCGGGAATTTAGAAATTTATCCGGATTATTAAAAAAATTTGGGAGTTTAGAAATTTTCGTGGGACATTTGAACTTCTCGGGAAATTTGAACTTCTCGGGAAATTTAAACTTCTCGGGATTGCTATTACCAACTCCAGAAGCATGTTGAAGGATATCTTTGTATTGAAAACTCAGTTTCTTCTTGATAGGACAATAAGGACACACAAAAGCAGAAAGTCACTTTCGGCTTGTGTTTGTCTTTTTTATCCTAACAAGAATAAACCGAGTTTTCAATAGAAAGATCTCTTTCCACATGGTTATGGAGTTGGTAATAGCAATCCCGAGAAGTTTAAATATCCCACGGATTTCACAATTCACAAAAATTTTAAAAATCCCTAAATTTTTTAATAATCAGGAAAATTTCTAAATTCACGGAAATTTATATATTTCTGAAATGTTTAGCATTTGATGTACTAACATTTTTATGTTTTTCCCGCAGGGCTAACGAGGACTCTCTACGTTTGGGCGATTCCCAAGGCCGCCGTTCTCGGGGTCATCGAGCTCCGTCTAATGCACCATCAAGCTCGGGAACTCAAATCCCGGATTCCTAGCAATCCGCGGCTCGGTCCAACATTAGGATCGAGGATCTTGTCCAGCAGCCGAACCGGGACCACTGCATCCGTCTCGACCCGAAGTACGAGGCCGGGACATGGTAAGTGAAATTTCTATTATAAGTTCAATTTATTTAGATTTAGAATTTTAACATACTAACTTTATTTTAAACATGTTTTCAGGTTTAAGTTGTCGTCTGAAATCATAAAGGCGATATTGCGGATGCTCCACAACATGTTGGACAAACCGTACGAGAAGTACTCCAACATGCCTTCCGACGAGAAAGACGTCTGGCATCGGAGTTTCGCTGTAAGTACTTACTTGAGTTTTCTTCTTTTTTTAGTTCATTTTGTCAATATAAATTTTCAAAACTAAAGTTATGTTTTAAATTGTAGCAAGAGTTCACGTGGGACTCTGACCTTACGACGAAGGTTATCGGGCAATTCGACAAGTATGCCGTGCTTTCGTACTCGAACCACATGTACAAGTGGAAGCAGAAGTGGAAGAACGGCTTAGAGAAGCCGAAGGACCTTGAGGACGATGTGTGGAAGGGCTTATGCGAGTACTGGAGTAAGCCGAAGACGAAGGCGACCTCCGAAAGAAATTCAAAGAACCGTAACAGCGACCGAGGAGGGAAGGGGGTTTACATTCACAACGGGGGCGCAAAGACCGTCGAACGCGAGGCGATGGAAATGGTAATTGTAATTTCAATTTTTAATTACTAATTTCTTTTAATATTACTTTTTACTTAATTAAATTGTACAGGCGAAGGAAGATGGCAAAACTCCCGACTACCTTAAAGTCATCGAGATGAGGCACACCAACAAAAAATTGGGTGTGATCCAGGACCCATCCATGCGTCAGCTTGTCGAGACCTGCAAGAAGAAGAAAATGGAACATGAAGTTTCGATGTCCCAGCTCACTCTTGACGGATCATCGGACTCAAACGAGTACGTTTTATCCACGGAAGAGATCAACCAAATTGTTCTCAGGATAAGTTTTTATTTGTTTTCTATTTTTTTTGTTCCGTTAATTTAATTTATTACTAACATTTATAATATTTTGTAGGAAACTCGACAAGTAAAGGGTCGATTCGAGGGGTTAGGCGGACTTTCGACCCAGGAATCTTCTTCCTCGATTCCTCGGTATCTTTCGGAGTATCGGGAAAAAATCGCGAGGCTCAGCCAAACGGTTAAAGACCGTGACGACGAGGTTGCGGAGTTAAAGAAAGCACAAACTTCTACCCAGTCATAGCTCGCCGACTTGCAGAAGATCATGCAAAGCGCCTTCCCAGATATCTTTCGGAAAAATAACTCCCCCAACCCCGACGATCCCGACCAGTCTCCGAACGTTTAAATTGTTTAATGTTTTTTTTGAACAATTATAATTTTGTTTTATGAATACTTTTTTTATAATGTTTTATGAATTTTAATTATTAAATTCTTTTTTATTAATATATTTAATACAAATTAAATTAATTAATTATTAATTTCTTTTAAAATATATTTAATTAAAAAATTAAATATTAAATATTAAATTAAAATTTATAATTAAAACACATTATTAAATTATCCGTCGGAAACAATCCGTCGGAAATCCATCGGAACCATTTCGTGGGAAATCCGTCGGAAACATTCCGTCAAAAGTTCGTCGGAAACAATTCGTGGTAAATCCGTCGGAATACCGTCAGAACATTTCCGATGGAATTTCCGTCGGATATAGGGCCGTCGGTAATCCGTCGGGTATAGGGTCGTCGGTAAACCGTCGGATATAGGGTCGTCGGTAAACCGTCGGTATATCCGTCGATAAACCGTCGGTATATCCGTCGGAAATAACCCGTCGGAAATTTCTGACGGATTTTTTTTTCGACGACTTGGAACCGACGGAATTTATCCGTTGGAAATGACATTTTCCGACGGATTTTCGACGGAATCAACCATCGGAAAACGGCTGTTTTCTTGTAGCGTTGAGATATAACAACAATTAATAAAGACACTCATTTAGACAATAGAATGTTTCATGCAGAGAGATATCATCATATTTACCTTTGACACAGATTGTTGATTACTCGGAACTTCTGATGATGATGGGTTGCCCTTCCAACTAGTCGACATTCTCTACATCACTGAATATATTTTTTCCCTTAAAACTCATTTTCTCTTCTTCTAAAAGTATTCATATTCCTCGATCTTTTCATTGTATGGCTGATTTATTGTTTTGGAAGTTTAAAGTTGTAATTTTGTTTGCTTTCTTTTGGAGGTTCGATATTACATGTTGGACTCGAAACACCATGCTTTAAATGTATTTACAAAGTTGACGACAATTAATTCCTTTTCCAAATATTCAAAGAATCAATGACAATATTAGTATTCTCACTTTATTATTTTCCATACGTTTTCACAAATGCAATTGTTCAATTTTACTAAATTATCGTACATTTCCATATTCAGTAAAATTTATATAAATCACTTTGAAATTTTATTAATTTATAGGGAGAAATNAAAAACAACATTAATCTCTCATTTCTTTCTGTTTTTCTTGTCTTTTTCTCTTCTAACTAAAACCCTAGCCGCATCTCTCACTCGCCGAATCACCTCCGCTCTGGCTCCGGCTCTGGCGAAGACGCAGTTTTGTTCCCGGATTCCCTCCTCGTCTCAGATTCCGACGTCGTTGATACCGGTAAGTCTTATTTTCTCCTTCTTTCTCTTCGTCTCCTTCTACTCTTCGTCTCCTTCATCCTCTACCGCCGTGTCGACCCACGGTAAGTCTTCTTTTCTCCTCTTTGTCTCCTTCTTTCTCTTCTTCTCATCTTCTTATTCTCCATCTTCATATTCTTCAGATCTAATCTTTTTGTGTTGGTAACCTCATATAATAAGAATACCCGAATCTAGTTTCGTCAAATATTTGTGTTGGTTCATCGTTATTATAGATCTAGGTTATGCCGTATTTATATGAATTGTTCCTCAGATCCGAATTTTTTGATATGTGTTCTTAATTTTGTTGACACTTTTGAGTTATCTGATATTACTATCTCAATTTGACTCTTCATAGGTTGTTTATGGCTTTGTGGTATCTCTGGTTCAATCGCCTATAACTGGTCAAAACCTGCCATGAAAACCAGTGCCAAAATCATCCACGCTACATTGATGGCTGATTTATGTATATTTGATGGCTGATTTATGTAAACTTGATGGCCGATTTATGGATACTTGATGGCTGATTTATTTACACTTGATGGCTGATTTATACATACTTGACTTATTTATATTTGAAACCAAATCGATTATAGATCTAGGTTATGTCGTATTTATCTGAATTATTCCTCAGATCCTATTTTTTATTTGTGTTCTTAATTTCGTTGACGCTTTTGAGTTTGTCTGATATTACTATCTCAATTTGACTCTTCATAGGTTGTTTATGGCTTTGTGGTATCTCTGGTTCAATCGCCTATAACTGGTCAAAACCTGCCATGAAAACCAGTGCCAGAATCATCCACGCTACATTGATGGCTGATTTATGTATATTTGATGGCTGATTTATGTAAACTTGATGGCCGATTTATGGATACTTGATGGCCGATATATGTACACTTGATGGCTGATTTATATATACTTGACTTATTTATATTTGATGGCTGATTTATGTAAACTTGATGGCTGATTTATGTTTATATGATGGCTGATTTATGTAAACTTGATGGCTGATTTATGTTTTTATGTCTTTAAACGATAATGCCATTTAGGAGTTAGTGTTTTAAGTGAGATTTATTGTTAATTAAAAAAATTAACGATTCAGTTTCTTCTCGTTACTATCAATTGTAACGTTTCAGATTCTTAATAAGAGAAATAAATTTCCAGAAGCGAAAAAAGAAACGAAAAAATCTATATGGGCGATTCCCGAAGCGAAACCTTAACCATACCAAACACCGTTATGGCTGATTTACGACTGACCGATTTGAGGTATGACTGATTTACAAATGATCGATTTGAGGTATGGCTGATTTACGAACCATACGAAATACCGTTATGGCTGATTTACGAACCATACCAAACACTGTTATGGCTGATTTACGAGAGAAACATAAGGATTCACGCGGTGTCTCGAGATTACAAAAAGTGTACTTGGGGAACTTCAATTTCGTCGATATTCACGCCCAAATTGAATTCTAATTCCAAATCGTTTGAAAACTCAAATTTTTTTGTTTTTTTTTGTCGTTCGTTTTAATATTCAATTTTTTCATCTTTTTTGGTTTCCAACACATCCATACAACTTCATGGCCGATTTGTCATCTATTATGGCCGACTTATCAAACAAGTATTTTTGAATTTATGGGATTACGAGTTTTACATTGAATTAGAGGATATTTTTTGTTATCTATGATAACATAGTTACTACAAAATATGTAATGTAGGATTTAGAGTTTAAGTCTAATATAGTTAGACTTGGTAAGGATTTAGGGTTTAAGTCTAATATATTTAGACATGGTAAGGATTACATTGTTACTATATATAAGGTTTATGGTAATATAGATATGACATGTTTATAACTTAGTAATCTCAAGGAAATAATGATATTATAGGCTTATTTATGAAAATTCTTATAAATACATGGCAAGGATTATATTGTATGTGGTTTAGGGTTTGAGATGAATATGATAAGAATAAACATACAAGAAGTGTAAATCTTACAAATATAACCCATTGTTGATGTAAGACTTAAAATTACTTAATATTGAAATAAAATTATTACCAATTATTAATTAAACCTTGAAACACAGATTTGAGGTATGGCCGATTTGTCATCTATTATGGCCGACTGATCACATAAAATATTTTTGAATTTATGGGATTAGGATTTTTACAATGAATTAGGGGATTTTTCTGTTATATATGATAACATAGTTACTACAAAACATGTAATGTAGGATTTATGGTTTAAGTCTAATATAGTTAGCCATATATGATAACATAGTTACTACAAAACATGTAATGTAAGGGTTATGTTGTTACTATATATAAGGTTTATGGTAATATATATATGACATGTTTATAACTTAGTAATCTCAAGGAAATAATGATAGTATAGGCTTATTTATGAAAATTCTTATAAATACATGGCAAGGATTATATTGTATGTAGTTTAGGATTTGAGATGAACATGATAAGAATAAACATACAAGAAGTGTAAATCTTACAAATATAACTCATTGTTAATGTAAGACTTAAAATTACTTAATATTGAAATAAAACTATTAAGAGAACCTATCAAATTAAATAAAAAAAATTAAAATGCAAACACACAGATTTGAGGTTTGGCTGATTTACAACTGCCGGATTTGAGGTTTGGCTGATTTGAGGTCAGCCGTATCTTACAGATAAGTCAGCCGTATCGTACAGATAAGTCAGCCGTATCGTACAGATAAGTCAACCGTATCGTACAGTTAAGTCAGCCGTTTGAAAACCTAGAAATTGGCGAGAATTACAGACATAAACCGGTGGATTATCGTGCGAGATTTTTTTCAAAATCTTGTTAGAGAACATGTAGCTCAGCTAAATTTTACAGATCTGTGTATCCAACCCATAATCCTCCATTACCGTATGTACAAGATCGTTGTAGGTTGTTTGTTCGTTAACTTCTAGAACTTTACACCCCCTCTTGTCGGCATTGAATACATATCGATTTGTATGAACCCATGTCCTGCAAACAATAATCACCGGATCCATTATTATTCCACTCAAAAGTTTAGATCTGGTATAGGATGAAGAAGGATGAAGAATGGAGATAAAGAACAACAATGAAGAAGAAGAAAGATACAGACGACGACGACGAAGACGGAGTCTAAACCTAATAATGTATTTGTTTAGAGCTGATGTGTAATCTTTCTTTTGCTGACATGGAAACATGCCATCAAACGAACTTATAAATCAACCATGTAAAATCAGCCATCCACTACAAGAAAACAGGGGTATTTCTGACGGCAAAATCCGTCGGAAAAAGCCTTTTCCGACGGATTTAAGCTGTCGGTTACAGTTCGTCGGAAATATGGCTTCTGTCGGAATCCGTCGGAAATCCGTCGAAATATTCCGACGGATTTCCGACCGCGTACTTTCCGACGGATTTTCCGACGGATATTCGGTCGGAAATACCGTCGGAAGTCCGTCGCTTGGCCGTCGGGTATTTCCGACGGATATATTACCGACAGTATTTCCGACGGATGGTAATCGGATGAATTTGCCGGAAGTCCATCGGAAATCCGTCGGAAATATCCGTCGGAAGATATTTCCGACGGATTTCCGACGGTAACTAGTTCTGACGGAGTTACGACGGATAATTGATCGCGAGGTGTCTCGGAAGTCCGTCGGTTCTTCGTCGGAAATAGGTTCCGGCGGATTTACGACGGTAACTTATTCCGACGGAATTGCGACGTATTTTGAATTTTATTTTGAATTTTATTTAATTATTTATTTTTTTGAAATTTATAAATTAAAATTATATAAATTAGAAATATAAATTAAAAATAGAAATAATAAATATATAAATTCATTAAACAAAATTAAAAAATTCATTACACATTAAAAAAAATTGTTCAAAAAAAAAGCATTAAAAGAAAATATTTAAACGGTTGGAGAATCCCTGTCGTCGTCGTCGGGATTATTATCCCGAAACATATGCGGGAAACATTTCTGCATTATCTTCTCCAACGAGGAGAGCTTCTTGTTGGTAGTCAGTTGCTCCGTCCGTAGCTCTTCGACCTGCTGGTCACGGTCTTTCACCGTTTGGGTGAGCTTCTCGATTTCTACCCGGTACTCCGAAGGATAACGAGGAAGCGAGGAAGAAGATTCCTGGGTTGGAAGGGTGCCTAACCCAGCGAATCGACCTTTCACTTGCCGGGTTTGCTGCGAATAATTATAACCGTTAATAATTAAATAACGAAAATAAAAAAAAAAACGAAATGAAATTAAAACTTACCTCAAGTACAATCTGGTTTATCTCTTCCCGGGATAAAGAGTTCGAGGACGTCCATCCGTCGATAGTGAGCTGCGATATTGATACTTCACGGTCCAGCTTCGTCTTCTTGCTCTTCTCGACAACATCCCGCATCTTGTTGGTGTGTCTCTGCTCGATGAGTTTAAAATAATCGGGTTTGGAACCCGATTCTCTCGCCTGCGAAAATTTGTTAAGTTAAATAAATATAAAAAACAGAATTAGTAATAAAAAAATTAAATTAAACTTACCATTTCCATCGCTTCCCGTTCGATGGTCTTTGCGCCCCTGTTGTGGATGTAGACCCCTTTCCCGCCTCGTTGGCTATTTCGGTTCTTCGACTGTTGGTCGGAGGTCTTTTTCGTCGCAGGCCTACTCCAGTACTCACATAAGCCCTTCCAGACGTCGTCGTCAAGGTCCTTCGGCTTGTCTTTGTTGTGCTTCCACTTCTGCTTCCACTCGTACATGTGCTTCGAGTACGAGTTTGCGGCATACTTTTCGAATGTGTCAAGGACTTTGCGCGTATGATGAGAGTCCCACGTGAACTCTTGCTACAATTTTTAAAAAATATATGTTACATGTCAAAAAAAAAAATTGACAAAATGAAATTCAAAATAAATAATATATCAATAAATAACTTACCGCGAAAGTCCGGTACCACACGTCTTTCTCCTCGGTAGGCATGTCCGAATACTTCTCGTACGGTTTGTCCAACATGTTGTGGAGCATCCGTAATATCGCCTTGGTGATATGAGTCGACAGCTTAAACCTGAAAGCATTATGAAAAGATATAAATATGTTAAGTTTAAAAATCTAAATAAATTGAAATAATGTACAAAAATTATCTTACCAAGTCCCGTCCTCAAACTTCGGGTCGAGTCGAATGCAATGGCCCCGGTTAGGCTGCCGGACTAGCTCCTCGATCTCAATGTGGCTCCGAGCAGCGAATTGCTGGTAATCTGGGATGTGAGTTCCCGAGCTCGTTGGTCCCAGAGGCGTACACCGAGAACGGCGTCCTTGGTTGCCGCCTCCCAACTGAAGAACGTCGTCGTGATCCCTGCGGAAAACGGTAAAATTGTTAGTAAATTAACAAAAA
>PKML01043777.1:541822-570183 GCA_002933935.1 Eutrema yunnanense
ACGAACAAAAATCTTAAAATTGGGTCAATTTGTACCATCTTAAAATTGGTAAAATAATTATTATTTTATTATGTTTGTTAATTTATTGAATATCTATAGAGGTTTTACTGTAATTGTTTTTAAATAGCTTGACATATATAGTCAAAATTGAAATATATACAGACAACAAAAAATCTTTAAAAACAAAATTAGGTGTTTTTGGTTAAATAAAACCAAAACGAAAGAGAGTTTGCGTGCTAATCAAGGATCTCTAGCAAGAATGAGAAAATCGCCATCTCTTATAAGAGTGATGTCGTCAATTTCGGCTCCTTCTCTCGTAACTACTTTCGTTGGGACGAAACCCATCTTTTTTTCACCAATTTCCAATAGCTCTTCCATAGAACTCGGCAACAATACCACTTTTCCACCAATTTCACCGTTTTCCGGCGAACTAATCGTGACTCTCGCCGGATAATACGCACCTCCACCTCCTCCTCCTTTTGGAACTGTTGGACTTCTTGTAGTTTCTCCTCCATCATCACCTAAAAGAAGGCAAAAAGGCCAATTTCTTTCAAAATTAAAAAAAAAATACACCATTACATTTAGACTAGTAGTGATCTTTGGAGTTAGGGCTTAGGATTTCGAGGTTAGGGTTTAGTTTTGAGATGTTATACATGGCTTAGTTTTGGACTACTTTATTATTTTGACATATTTTGTTAATTTGTATAGAATATTATGACCTATTTTCCTAAGAATCTGTTGCTCTTGTGATGAGAAAATTTCTGAAATATGGTTACGTGACAAGAAATCAAACAATATTAGAGATCAAATGGAGAGAGTTGAGGCAATTTACCGGTATTTGCAGATGAAATAAATCCGAAGAGCGAGTTTCTGAAGTTACTGAGTTTCCGTCTCTGAGAAACCACAAGCTGGCCTCCCTCTTGGACAAGAGGAATCTCTCCTGAATGTGGCAATGTAGGCTCACTGCTATACTTCATCAATGGCTTTCCTGTAACAGGAATCTCAGGTGTTCCAGGGACACATTTCGGTTTCTTCTCGACGGGCCTGTGATTATGAAACAATGTTTTGATGTCTTCATGGCCTTGATGCTCGGCAAGACCTCGAGGTGTCCAACCGTAAGAATCTGGCATGTCCAAATCAGCACCTCGGTCTAGTAAGAACTTCACAATCTCCAGGTGTCCTTCTGAGACTGCTCTGTGTAAAGCTGTAGCTCCGTTGCCATCAGGGATTGTGACATCACCGCCGTATTTGATGATGTCTTTGAGTGCGTCTAAGCTGTTTTTCTCCACGGCTAAGCATGAGAAATAGCTCACTGAGTCTAAGCTTAATTTTGCCCCGTTTTCTGCAAGGAGTTTCGCAATTCCGCCATGTCTCCCTATGATTGCTTCCCACAAGGGCACATTGCCTTCTGAATCTGTACAAATGTATGAGCCACCGATGATAAATTAGATTTATTTTCAGCACGGCTAACTACAAGATCCTAACGTAGTGAGACTTTTTTGACTACTTACCTCTAATGTTAGGATCTGCTCCATGTTCGAGAAGTAATACGACGCAATAATGGCTTCCTCTTGATGCTGCTATATGCTGAGATATACAGAGAAACAAACATATAGAGTAAAGCAGTTTTGGTTTCGGCATTAAATGGAGGATGCTGGTATTTACAGAGGCATTTTGGGGCTTACCAGTGCAGTTCGACCGTTCTTATCCATCTCATTAGGGCTTGCGCCTCGTCTAAGTAACTGATGAAGCAATAAATCGTCTCCTCTGGCTGCAGCAAAACACAAGCTGAGAGGTAAATCCATTTTCCCTTGAGCCAACATGTGTTCTGTATCAGCCAAAATGCCTTTCATCACTGGATCTTCCGAGTCTTTTAAATGCTGAAGAAGGTTATTCATGATTATTGCTCCATCTCCTACGTTTGCCTGAACAAGGTTTAAGAGTGCCGTGCGGTTCAGACGAAGCAACTGAGTCAGTCGCTTGGTACGAACGGTAAACAGCTGCGGTCTGTAACATAGTACCCCAACTTCACCAAAAACATTTCCTCTCTGTGCTTCATTAACTACCTATAAAGAAAACACAAACAACCATTGCTGAATATGTTTCAGCTTCCAAATATTGCAATGATGTTAAAGAAGAACACAATCAGATCTTAAAATAGACTTTAGTAATTAGACTTGCCTGCTCCACTCCATTTACACGCGCGATTATTTCCTGCGGGATAGAGGAATGTGTAAGGAACACAATACAAGAAATCGATGCATATGTGTATCTTGTAAAACTAGAAAGCGTAACACTTACAACTGCTCCTGTCACCAATATGTAAAAGTCTGTTGGTGCTTCATTCTGCAGAATCACATCTTCTTTGGGAGGAAAATACTCTGCCTTCATTTCGGTGACCTACAAAATACAGTAAGGTAAGACACTTGAAGCCATTTTTTAACCTATATATGATTTAGATGACAATTGAGTTCCTGGAAAAACATACCAACTGGAAAAGAAGATCGTTGGATATCCCATGGAACAAGTAAATTTTGTCAACAACTTCGTAGAACAGATAATGCGATATGCTGGAGCGAATAGCTTTGGGGAGGGAATCAATGATTTCTTGCTGCTGTAGGCCTTCCGAATCGGTTCTGTACCTCAAGCAGAGATGAGCTACCATCTGATCTTGCAAGCGTACCGGTAGATTGTTCCTTTGACCAAACCCCGAGGCGGCTTGGATTGTATCTCTCTGAAACAATGCAACAAGACTCATGAAAACTCAACTTATTGTTCAGAAACAATTCACAGAACATCTTTTATTAGTAGCTGTAAATAGAACTTACAAATTTTCTGGTGCGACCGGTCACATGAACAACCAAGTTGGTCATATTACCAATTATATATGCAGACAGTCCAAGATTAAAGACCATGTAGCAAAGAATGAAAGTCATCTCTCTTGAATTAACACCATGTATATCACCATAGCCTGTTGTGGAGAAAGTTGTTATGGACCAATACATTGCCGTGTTATACTGCACAGCAAGAGGAGACTGCTTCCAGTTTTCATCGGTTAATGCCATAAACGTCTTGGAAGGGTCCGGGTAATGTGCGGCAATCGAGTATAGGAAGCAGGCACCGCAATGAATCACAAAAAGAGTAACCTGCAATATTACCAAATCAATACTGTAAATTTGAAGCTAATAAAAACTGTTCATTAGTAGAATGTGTAAAATCAAGTAGACATAGATACTAACAAGGAGAAGCTTCGTGCAGCGAACCCAGAAGTAGCTGTATCTCCTATCTTTCTCTAACCTGAACAGAAGAGCTCAATGTCATACTCACCATGGAGAATAATAAAACACATGTGTGTCCTATACCGACGGTTTCCTATGATCCTATCCTTCGGAAAACCGTCGGTAAGGCTCATTCCGTCGGAAATAGACTGTTTTCATATAGTGACAGGTTTTACTTTTATTTCTAAATATGGATTTTAATGACACACTACTCCAAGCTCACCTGGCAAAACAATTGCTGACCCTCCGAAGACGCCATAGACGTAGCATACTGAAAATCCCATATCCTTGAATACTCTCATGTAACAAGCTACCGAAACTTTCGTAAGGAAATGTGGATACCACATCAAAAACAAGCCAAGTCGACCCGTATCTCCAAGCTATCCTCTTTGGATCATCGACGAGGAGGTACGTTGCCTTTTCCAGAAAGGCAACGAAAAATGTCAGGATTATATCGACAGCAAAAAATCCGTTCACGATGTTATCGAGAATACTGAGAGGTGCTTTTGGCTTTTGCAGGAACCCGAATTCAAAAGGCGACGCCCAAGCCGTGTAGAGCACCAATAACACCAAAAAAGTCTCCCACGCTCTGAAAATCACACAATTACGCAGCTTTTGTGAGTGATATATACAATGGCAATATAGCCAATAGATAAGTAGACACATTCACAAATTTCTTCCGAATATACATAATCAAGACTAATCTTTAGAATTTAATTAGAGATCGTTAGATTATGAGTTTCCAACTCAAAACCAATTGGCAATGAATGGATTGACTGATATCGTTTATATATTACTTAACTCCTTCCGACGTGGTATCCTAACACGCCCTTCGAGATAATGGTTTTTCTGTCCTACCTCGAACCGAATCTCAATTTGGGATCAGCAATATACCCTATTCTACCAAATTACAATACGATATATGGCAATATATAGCCAATAGATACGTAGACACATTCACAAATTTCTTCCGAATATACATAATCAAGGCTAATCTTTAGAATTTAATTAGAGATCGTTAGATTATTGGCTTCCAACTCAAAACCAATTGGCAATGAGTGGATTGGTTGATGTCGTTTATATATTACTTAGCTGCTTCCAACTCAAAACCAAATGGCGATGAGTAGATTGGTTGATGTCGTTTATATATTACTTAGCTCCTTCCGACGTGGTATCCTAACACGCCCTTCGAGATAATGGTTCTTCTGTCCTATCTCAAACCGAATCTCAGTTTGGGATCAGCAATATACCCTATTCTACCAAATTACAATACCATACAAAACAAACCTAAGCAAACCACGGCTTAACGTTTAGTCAAGTTTTCGACGAAGGTCAACCTATAACCCTAGTTTCGCGATGATCAAATCAAAACGAAGAAGATTCGAACATAGAATTTAGAGAAAATTGGGACCTGTAGCGAGGATCAAAGGGAGAGATGATGAAACGACGGAGAATGACGTCACGGGAAGAACGAGAGGTGGCTCCGAGAGACGGAAGAAGGCCTTTGCTAAGGCTGTATTGGCTCATTGTACCGTCTCGAGACAACTGGTCAGCCACGTCATCTTCTGCCTCCTTGGCTCTTCCTCCTCCTTCGCCGTCTTTATCTCCCCAAAACCATACCTTCTTCTTCTTCTTATCCATTGAGATGATTTTTTTCGAAATTCTGTTCACGTTAGATTGTGATTTTGGTTGCTGCAAGAGAGGAGACGCACACCAAAAAAAAAGAAGGTTTTGATCTCTTCCGATTTTGCCGGTTTCTAATTTCCTCTTTTTATATCGTTGTTTCTCTTTTTTCTTTTGGGCCTTAGCTCGGAACAGTTTTTCTTTCCCTCCTTTTTTTCCTTTCCTTCTCGCCACAAAAATAGCAAGTAAATTAGGGTTTAATTGGTCTGATCAGCATAAAAGTTTTCAAATATAACATATTTGTTTTCAAAAAAGCATTTTATCCTTCTCCATTAGGGATGTAAATCGGTCTAGTCCGGCTCGGCCCGAAACCCGTAAATCCCGCATATATTTGAGTCCGGCCCGGTAAGACCCGAAAAAGATCAGGCCTATATTCCAAAGTCCGGACAGGACTTTAGGGCTTTTCGGACTTTTTCGGGTTTTTCTTTACAAACACAAAAATTCACAATTCTCAAATGAATAATTAAAACAAAATATTTATAAAAATAAATCTAAACTGAAATATATTATATCAAATCCAATTAAATTTAAAAGCAAAAGTTTGACAAAAAAACAAATAAAATTCAAATAAATTGTATTACCAAATAAAACATAAACTCAAAACACTTCAAATCTAGGTAGTAGAGTTTAGATTANAAAACAAAAATAGAACTTAGACTTAATCCTAAATGTAAAGTTACCAGAAAAAAAGGAAAATAAAAATTAATTTTAGATTACAAAAATTTATCTTAAAATTAAAAGCTAGAGTTTAATTTAAGGAAAAAAATAGACTTAATCCTAAAAGTAAAGTTAGCAAAAAAAAANTCACGAAATGTATAGAAAATATGTCAAATTATTATTTTTAGAAAGATAAATGTTGAAATAAAATATCTAACTAATTAAAATGTAAAGTTTCGGGCTTTTCGGGCTAGCCCGAGCCCGTTCGGGCTAAGTCCGAGAAACACAATAGCTCGAAAGAGCCGATTTTTTCGGGCTTATATTTCTAAGCCCGAACTCGCTGTTTTTCAGAGCCGGGCCGAACCGGCCTTGGACTTTGGCCCTAATTGACACCCCTATTCTCCATTAATGTTTGAAATATAGAGGTATTCTTAAGAGTTAACGGATCCAAATATGTAACTCGAATTCGGTGGTTGGCTTGAATCGTGTTTATAGTATTAGGTGACCAGTTGTAGGATGTTTCAAAGGATATGATTTAATGCCATTAACTCCAACAAAGTTAAATAATTTATATGGCATGTGTCATCTATGATCTATCTATAGAGGAAATTGTGCTTCTACATCTAAGAATCCTCTTTCCTGTTTAGTTAGTGTAATTAATTCAGTTTCGTCAAATCCAAAATAAGTTATTTGGATCAAGATTAAAGATGTAACTATCTACAATTCGGCATGTGAATATTTACATAAATATTATAGTTTCTACGAATCCAATATATTTTAAAAGTTTTTTTTTATAGATATAACCATCACTACAATATAATCCGTCAGTTCCAGCTCGTCGGAAAATCAAATCCGTCGGAAAATTCTGACGGATTACCGACGGATTTTTTTCCAACGGCTTTCCGACGGATGTACGCCGTCGTAATATTTTTCGACGGATTACCGACAACCTTTTTCCCAACGGATTACCGACAGATTTCCGACGGATTTTGATCGAAACTACGCGTCGGGACGTTGTCTGAATTCCATTGGAAAGTTTCCGACGGAATTTCGACTGATATTCCGACAGATCTTTGTCGGAAAAATCAGTCGAGAATCCGTCGGATAGTCGTCGGAAACGGTTCCGACAACACTCCGACGGACCGTTTCTGACGGATAATTAATAATTTGCTTTAATTAATTTATTTATTTAAAATTTATTATTAAAAAAATATATGAAAAAAGAAATTAATAATTAAAATTCATTAAACATTAAAAATATTCATAAAACATAATTAAAATTGTTCAAAAAAAAACATAAAACATATAATTTAAACGGTCGGAGACTCGGCGGGATCGTCGGGGTTGTCGCAGTTGGTTTTCCGAAAGAGATGGGGGAAGGCGTCATGCATGATATTCTGCAACTCGGTGAGGTGTGTCTGGGTCTCAGTGTGTGCGGACTTTAAATCCGCGACTTCCTCGTCACGGTCTTTCACCGTTTGGCTGAGCCTCGCGGTTTCTTCCATGTACTCCGAAGGATATCGAGGAATCGAAGAAGAAGATTCATGGGTCGGAAGTCCGCCTAACCCAGTAAATCGACCCTTAACTTATCGAGTTTCCTACAAAATATTATAAATGTTAGTAATAAAATTACGGAAAAAAAAATGAAAACTAATAAAAACTTACCGTGAGAACAATTTGGTTGATCTCTTCCGTGGATAACACGTACTCGTTCGAGTCCGACGAACCGTCAAGAGCGAGCTGCGACATCACAACTTCATGTTCCGTCTTCTTCTTCTTAAAGGTCTCGACAAGGTCACGCATGCCCTGGTCCTGGATCACACCAATTTTTTTGTTGGTGTGCCTCCTCTCGATTACTTTAAGATAGCCTTCGCCTGTACAATTTTGTTAAGTAAAAAGCAATAATAACCGAAATTAGTAATTAAAAATTGAAATTATACTTATCATTTCCATCGCCTCGCGTTCAACGGTCTTTTCGCCCCCATTGTGAATGTAGACCCTCTTCCCTCCTCGCTCGCCGTTGCGGTTCTTTGATTTTCTTTCGGAGGTCGCCTTAGTCTTCACATTACTCCAGTACTCGCAGAAGTCTTTCCAGACATCGTCCTCAAGGTCCTTCGGCTTGGCTAAGTCGTGCTTCCACTCGTACATGTGGTTCGAGTACGAAAGCGCGGCATACTTGTCGAATTGCCCAAGTACTTTTGTCGTAAGGTTAGAGTCCCACGTGAACTCTTGGTACATTAAAAACAAAAAAACATAATGTTAATTTTGAAAATTTATATTGACAAAATGAACTAAAAAATAGAAGAAAAATCCAAAAATTACTTACCGCGAAACTCCGGTGCCACAAGTCTTGCTCGTCGGAAGGCATGTCAGAGTACTTCGGGTAGGGTTTGTCCAACATGTTGTGGAGCATCCGCAAAATCGCCTTTGTGATCTCATGCGACAACTTAAAGCTGAAAACATTTAAAAACAAAAGTTAGTACGTTAAAATTAAAAATCTAAATAAATTGAACTTATAATAGAAATTTCACTTACCAAAGTCACGCCTTCAAACTTCGGGTCGAGATGGATGCAGTGGTCCCGTTTCGGCTGCTATATAAGATTCTCGATCCTAATGTTGGACCGAGCCGTGAATTGCTGGGAGTCCGGGATTTGAGTTCCCGAACTCGATGGTGCAGTAGGCGGAGCTCGACGACCCCGAGAACGGCGGCCTTGGGAACCGGCCAAACGGAGAGAGTCCTCGTCAGCCCTGCGGAAAAAAACATAAAAACGTTAGTACATCGAAAGTTAAACATAACGAAAATTAAAAATATATATATAAATTCACGTCAAAGTTCAAAATTCCCGAAAAGTACAAAATTTCCGAAAATTTCAAAATTCCAGAAAATTACAAAAATCCCGAGACGTTTAAAATTCCTGAGAAGTTCAAAATTTCCAAAATCTCAAAAATTTAAAATAATCCGGAAAATTTCAAAATTCTCGAAAATTCAAAATTTCCCAAAAAATCAAAATACCCGACGGAATTCAAAATTCCTGAAAATTTCAAAAATTCCAAATTTCTCGAAAATTGTAATATTTTTTCTAAAAATGTTTTTAATTAGTAAAAATTGTTAAAATGGTTTATATAATTTTTAAATTTTTCAAAAATGTTTTTTATTTTATAAATTTCTATAACGTTTTATAAAATTAAAAAACGTTTTTACGAAATAAATACAAAATTATAAATTACTAAATCTAAATTTATTAATTTGATAAGTTCGTTTTTACAACCTAAATCTAAAACTAACATTATAAATCTTAAATCACTAAAATTACTTTGATAGATTATTAATCTACATCACTATAAATCCTACACGATTTTACAAATCCTAAACGATTTTACCACGTTTTTACAACCTAAATCACTAAAATTATAAATTTAGGGACTTACATTTAGAACGGAAGAGGATGAGTCACGGCGGCGGCGGAGGCCAGACACGGCGGCGAACGGCGAAGAAGAGGTCCGGCGGCGACCTGCAAAAAAGAAGAAGAGATTAGTCGGTCGGGGAGAGGAGAGAAGAAGAGGAAGAGAAGATTAAGAGAAGAAGAGGAAGAGAAGATTAAGAGAAGAAGAGGAAGAAAAGAGAACATACACGGTGGGGGAGAGGAAGAAGAAGATCGTAGACGAGAAGAGAGAGAGAAGAAAAGAGATAAATGAGAAGAAAAAATTCGATTCATTGATATATATTGATTTCCGACGGATCTTAGGGTAAAATTAGGGTTTAGGGTATTGTGATATGATTTAACAAATTCCTAATCTACATGTCTCATTCAAAAAAAAAGTAAATCCATCAATGTTAAGAACTTTTTATGAGCTTATAACTTTAACAACATCAAAACCTATACATTTTACATAAATCAACTACACCTTATACTTTAACTTATACAAACACTTCCATTAAATTTTTAAATCTATATAACACTGTGTTCAAGCTACTGTACGTATATACATCATACAAGTGTTTATCTACAATCCGTAAAAAAAAAACCTAAACCATAAACCACTTTTTTGTTTATCCGTCAGAAATTCGTGAGAAATTTCCGACGGATTCTGTTTTAGCCGGGGTTCAGTTTTAGTCGAGAGAATTTTAGCCGGGGTTCAGGTTTAGCCGGGGATACTGCATCTGTCGGAAATCCTGAACCCCCGGCTAAAACTGAATCCGTCGGAAATTTCCCACGGATTTCCGACGGGTTCAGTTTTAGCCGAGGGAATTTTATCCGGGGTTCAGTTTTAGTCGGGGATACATCATCCTTCAGAAATCCGTCGAAAATTTCCGACAGATTTCTGACGGGTTCAATATCTCTGGCTAAAACTAACACCCCGCTAAAACTTAATCCCGGCTAAAACTTACTTTCGGATGGAAGTATACTTAGCATTTTTTTGGATTTCAAACGGAAGTGTACTTAGCATTTTTTTGGGCTATCAAAATGGATTATTACAGTTAAGTATATCAAATGTCTAATTTTATAAAATTTTCACATAACTAATACATTATACATAACAAATATCAAGTACAAGTACATATTTTACAATGCAAATTTTATTAAACTACTTTGAATCTGATGATGAGTAATCTGATTTGCTGAATCAGAAGTTTTTCCAAATTCGTCTAATTCTTCCTCTGAATCCTCAAATACCCGTTCATCTATAGGTATGGTGAAATCAACAACAAGGTCGATCTGAAGGGAATGTTCGATTGAACCCAAACCTACGAAGCTTTGTTGGAGGGGTTCATGATCGAACATCCCGTGAACCCTACCTCTGGGGTTTATCGAGGTAACTGTAATCCACGGGTCTTGCTTGTTTGTCACTCGTGGATAGGAAATATAGCATACATACACCATGTAATAAAGTCATATAAAAATTAAACCACGGTACTGCAAAAATACTAACAAATAAACATATATAAATTAAAGAATAAAATGAACCTGGTCCGCTTGTGAAGCAAGTACGAATGACTTGTATTTCTGGAGTCACCTTCTGCTATGTAATGATGTAACACCAAATTGGTCGTGTCGCACACCGCTTCCTACTAATGGATCGTTCCAGTCGCATAAAAATGCAACGCATCTTAAACCGAGCATTCCCGGGTACTAAAAATCGAAAATCTCACGTACGACACCATAGTATACAAGATCACCAGACTGAGTTGATACACTGTAATCTGAAGTTGTCGCACTCCTATCATCTCGAAGAATATTAAAAGCGTACCCTCGTGTGCTATACATCACATGTGACTGCACAGTTGCTAGTGGAAAGCGCCCAATTTCTTCTAACCACGTGAGAAATATTTGTCCCTTAACCTTCTCTGTCGTGATCTGCACCAAAAAAAAAATAATGTCAAATAAATCATTCATTATATATGATAGCTAGTTAAAAATAAGGCAATTAAAAAACTTACGTAATCTCTTAACCAACGTCCAAACTCTTCCAATATAATACCTCTCATATTCATCAACTCCGTCGCAATTTGTGAGAATATACATATGCAAATGCTCTCGCTCATGTGGTGAAAGTCTCCGCTTCTTGCCTTTTCCACTAAGTCGTCCAATCTCTAAGAATATATGAGGAACATCGACCGAATAGAAATGTATCACGCCTCCATCACCATGTCAAGCGGGTCTACGACTCTTCTTTTTGACTTGTGATGGAAAGTAGAACTCGGCAAAATGTGAGGTTTCTTCATTGATGCTCTGTGAGACAATAGAACCCTCCACTTTGCTCAAAATTTTCACCTTCTTCTTCAGATGAAACGTATAACATTCGAAAGGATACATCCAACGGTACTGAACAGGGCCCCTAAGCTCTGCTTCTCGAGGGAAATGAATTGTTAGATGTTCTATAACATCAAAGAAGGAAGGCAGAAATATCTTCTCCAAATTGCAAATGATTATGGGTATATTATTCGCAAGGTTGAGGATACCGTCTGATGTAAGAGAGCGCGAACATATATCTCGAAAAAGGCACCAATCCCTGCATAATAAGCATAACAAATGAATAAATAAAGACTAAAGTATTGTACATGTACAGTATTAAAAAAATTAATTTAATGATTGTACCTGCAATTGCTTCGTGGACATTACGTGGTAGAAGACATGTAAAGGCAAATGGAAGGAGGCGTTGAATCACAACATGGCAATCATGACTCTTTATCCCAGTAAACTTCCCTTCTCCATGATCAACGCAGTTCCGAAGGTTAGATGTGTATCCGTCCGGGAATCTAACATTATCCGAAATCCAGTTAAAAAACTCGGCCTTTGAAGGTTCATCTAACCGAAAAGCTGGGACTGGAGCCTTTCCGTTCCCTGTCACATGTAGTGCTCTATGAGAACAAATGTCTGGCAAGTCCAATCTAGACTTCAAATTTTCCTTTGTCTTTCCTTGAACATTGAGAACGGTGTTCATAATGTTGCCGAAAAACATTCTTCTCAATGTGCATGACATCCAGATTATGCCTCAAAAAATGGTCATTCCAATAAGGTAAATCCCAGAAAATAGTTCTTTAGTCAAACCAATTTTAGTGTCTTGTCGTCTTTGAATTTGTGTCTTTAAAACTAGCTTTGATCATTTCAAGTGTCCTGTATTTTTCTCATTCTCTGTTTCTTTTCTTTACTTTTAGTTTTATCGTAATTAGTTCTTTAGACAAAAACCAAAAAGCATTTAGCTTAGCTTGATTAGTTTCTTGTATTCTTATTGTGTTGTTCTTTCTCTCCGTGGATTCGATCCCTAAATTTGGGGTTCCCTACCTTTTACCTTAACCGTTTTCTTTCCACCCCTCGTTGTTTGATGGAGTGAGGCCTTTTTCTTGATAATGCTATTGTGTGTAAAATCTTGTAAGTATCGGGAACGACAAAGGTTAGCTTTCATTTTTAGCTAGTCTAAGTTGTTAAAAGAAAAAGAGGCTAGCATTAGGATGGGATCAATGGATTGAATGGTATTGAGTTTGGGGAACATGAACTTACGAAATATGAGATGAGAAATGGTTGAAAAGCAAACTCTAGAGAAGAGCTTAAAAGAAGGACCCTAGGAAAAGAAAAGAAAATACAGTCTCCATGTTTGAAAAAAGAGAAAGAATAAAAAGTTTAGGGAGAGTGAAAAGAAAAGAAATGCGTCGAATAAAAATGTCTCTAGGAGTTTGGTGTTTGGAAAAGAAAAGGGGGTTAAAAAGGGAGTTTTGATTTAGCCAAAAGGGCTTTGGGGGTTTAATGAGCTTCAAGGAAATAAGATAAGAAGAGGAAATGGAATCACCATTCGGGTAGAATGCTTTGCTATGAGGGTAGAACAATGTGAGCTTAACTTTGTATGCATAAATTGTTTCTAGTCTTCCTTGCTTTTGCATAACATATAGCATTCCTTTTTCTTGAGTGTAAGTCATCCAAAAAGAGAATGAACCTCTTTGCACTCACATTAACTAGTGCCAAAAGCCTTTTCTTCCAAACCGATTGGACTTGATCACTTGCCCATTTGTGAGACCGCACCTTAAGAAAGATCAAATTAATGTGAGGGTTGGTTGAGAAGAGAACTTGTAGGCATGATGCATTGTTGTTAAGAGAAAAGATTAGGAGTTGCGATAAGCCTTGAATGAGTTAGAGCGGATTAAATGTTTGTTTTTGCAACAAGCTAGTATTATTCAAGGTGATCACATCGAATGCTTACTAAGATCTTTTGGTTTTGAGTTCCCGCTTTTAAACCTCTCTTTCGGTTTGTCTTTTCATGTTTGCTTGCGGACAAGCAAAAGGCAAGTCCGGAGGAGTTGATAACACCATATTTTACTTGTTTTTAGGACTTTGTTTTCATAAGTTTTAATCCCACATTGTATAATTTAGAGATATTTTCATGCATTTGAGTCTCATTTTGTTTTAACTTGCATTTTAGAAGTCTTAGATAGTTTTGTGTCGTTTTTGGCTTGCTGGAGCCTTTTTCAGGTGTTTAGGAGTGGTTTGGAGCAGCTTCGATCAAAGGAGACACTTGGAGTTCGAAGGAAAATCGAAAAAGGACCAAAAGGAGCAAAATACACATCGGATCGGTTGATAACCGATCCCGATAACCGATCAACATTCCTGATCAAGACGATGTGTCTGAAAGATCCAACCGGAATAACACCTTTACCTTTGAATTAGACTGGGAGCTCTTAACGAAAGTTATTCGAAATTGAGTTATCTTTCTAATGGAAGTGGTTTCATATCATTCTCATCAGCGGTTCGCGAGATGCGTTTGATTTACCGAAAACATGTCATTACCGGAAAATGCAGCGGCAATCCGAAGCAGCTGAAAGATTATGTCGGATGGAAGCTTTTCCGTATCCAGTTTAATCTCAAATTTGGATACAAGATAGACAATTGAGTTAGCTTCGTGTGAGCGTTGGATTCGTGTCATTCAAGGCTGTGGTTCAAGAGTTATGGCCAATATAGTGAAGACCTATCATGCTCGATCGGTTATAACCGATCGCCATAACCGATCAAGATTGTCTGGCGGATTTTCAGCTTGACTTTGGGGTTCAACCACTTTTGTAATAAATTACACTTCCTTTCTCTTTCTTATTAACTCTAGTGACGAAAATATGAGGAACATCTGCTTTTTTTTACTGTTCTAAGTCAACTTCTTCTCTCTTGTTTTTGTATGAAGGATTCAAGATCCAAACCATTTTAGTGAAGATTTCCTTACTTTTTTTCCATCAATCTTCTTATTTTTGCTATGTCTTGCTTTTGTTCGGTTTTGTTTTGTGCTTTGACTATGTGTGAGTAGTTTTATTATGGATTGTGGGAATGGTTGATTTAGAGGGATAGATGATGATCTTTTGATGTTTAGGACAAGATTACAAAAGTTATCATGTTTAGAAGTGGTCTTAAAGCTAGGATTGAAGTAGCTACTCAATCTCTAGATCATGGTCAGTTTGCCCTTGGAAGAGGTTTAGTAGGCTGTCTAGAAGATTTTCTAACATGTGCTTGATACTTAGCATGGTGGAAATCGTGACTAAGGTTCATTCATTGGCTAAAAAGGGCTTTCGTTTCATGCTTGTCGATAAATCGGTTGCAATCGGAAGATTAGCTAATTCGAGTTATTAATAAAGGGTTTAGCATCACGGAAGTGAGTTAAACTATTAGTTTGTGTCCCTTGCCATAGAACAAGCTCATTGAGTGATTAGAAGCATCATAAGAGAATCATCGAATACTCGAAATCGCATACCATATCCTACGATCCATATTTTATCTTCTTGAGTCAAACCAATTTTAGTGTCTTGTCGTCTTTGAATTTGTGTCTTTAAAACTAGCTTTGATCATTTCAAGTGTCCTGTATTTTTCTCATTCTCTGTTTCTTTTCTTTACTTTTAGTTTTATCGTAATTAGTTCTTTAGACAAAAACCAAAAAGCGTTTAGCTTAGCTTGATTAGTTTCTTGTATTCTTATTGTGTTGTTCTTTCTCTCCGTGGATTCGATCCCTAAATACTCAACGACAAACCGTTATGATTGCGGTAGTCTAAACATTAGGGTAATTGATGTGTTAGAAAAAAGACTAAATCATAACGATTTGTCGTTGATTTAGTCTACCGCAATAGTATGATGTCGGTGCAAGATTATCTTCTGGCAAAATGTCTTTCACAATATTAGCGATTGCATCCACGCACTCCTCACTCAAATTGAAATCCGTCTTTATACCCATCATCCTAGTTGCAGTTGATAAAGGGGAATGCCCACCTCTACACCCATCATATAATGGATGTTTAGCAGCGTCTACCATATCAAAGAATCTCCGAGCTTCTAAGTTAGGTTCTTCTCCTATATCTCCATACTCAACAACCGATGGTATACTTTCACGAAATGCATCATTCACCATCTAAACATGACCTACAGTACTTTTTACTTCCATTGCAGGTTCAGTACTTTTTACTTCCATTGCAGGTTCTTCTAAGGTAGTGTTATCCTCAATATATTGTTCACTAGTACTAGCATTATTATCCAGCATTGTATCATTTTCTCCATGATAATACCAAACCTTGTAACCCGGCACAAACCCATGAGAGGGTGGATATACGTTTTTATAAGGAAGTTGTGCACGATTTCTGACGGATTTCCCACGGATTTAAACGTAGATATTTATGATGTCGACAACATGTCGGTAACGTCAATATCTGTCGAATATCCGTCGGATATCGTCCGACGGATAATCATCGTCGGAATTCAGTCGGCAACATCATTATCTGTCGAACAACCGTCGGAAATCCGTCGGAAATTTTCGACGGATGTTAATTTCGTTGAAATACCGTGGAAAAGCAGTCGGAAATTTTCGATAGATATAGGACCGTCGGAAAGGACCCTGTTTTCTTGTAGTGCATGTATCATATATTTTTAACGATTTTTATTTTATTAATTACATATAGAAAACTGTCAAATACTAAATATATTAAATTATTATTAAAAATAAATTTGAAAAAATACTAAATTTTATCAAAAGTTTTGCTATTGCCGAATTCTTTTTAACTACATTAATAAACAAAAATATATATGCTAACTAGGGTNGTATAAATCATATAGAAATTTCATTGAAAGTCTATTGATAATAATTCTTAAAAAATGAAGTAAATATAGATGAATGATAATGGTACCTGGATCACGAAATGTATAGAAAATATGTCAAATTATTATTTTTAGAAAGATAAATATTGAAATAAAATATCTAACTAATTAAAATGTAAAGTTTCGGGCTTTTCGGGCTAGCCCGAGCCCGTTCGGACTAAGTCCGAAAAACACAATAGCTCGAAAGGCCCGATGTTTTCGGACCTATATTTCTAAGCCCGAACTCGCTGTTTTTCAGGGTCGGACCGAGCCGACCCTCGGGCTTTGGCCCTAATTGACCTCCTATTCTCCATTAATGTTTGAAATATAGATGTATTCTTAAGAGTTAATGGATCCAAATATGTAACTCGAATTCGGTGGTTGGCTTGAATCGTTTTTATAGTATTAGGTGACCAGTTGTAGGATGTTTCAACGGATATGATATAATGCCAATAACTCCAACAAAGTTAAATAATTTATATGGCGTGTGTCATCTATGATCTATCTATAGAGGAAATTGTGCTTCTACATCTAAGAATCCTCTTTCCTGTTTAGTTAGTGTAATTAATTCAGTTTCGTCAAATCCAAAATAAGTTATTTGGATCAAGATTAAAGATGTAACTATCTACAGTTCGGCATGTGAATATTTACATAAATATTATAGTTCCTACGAATCCAATATATTTTAAAAGTTTTTTTTTTATAGATATAACCATCACTACAATATAATTCATCTGTTCCAGCTCCTCGGAAAATCAAATCCGTCGGAAAGCCGTCAGAAAATTCTAACGGATTACCGATGGTCTTTTTTCCAACGGCTTTCCGACGGATGTACGCCGTCGTAATATTTTTCGACGGGTTACCGACAACCTTTTTCCCAACGGATTATCGACGGATTTCCGACGGATTTTTATCGGAACTACGCGTCGGGACGTTGTCGGAATTTCATTGGAAAGTTTCCGACGGGATTTCGACGGATATTTCGACAGATCTTTGTCGGGAAAATCAGTCGGAAATCCGTCGGATAGTCGTCGGAAACGGTTCCGACAACACTCCGACGGACCGTTCCGACGGATAATTAATAATTTGCTTTAATTATTAATTTTTATTTAATTAATTAATTTATTTAAAATTTATTATTAAAAAATATTTGAAAAAGAAATTAATAATTAAAATTCATTAAACATTAAAAATATTCATAAAACATAATTAAAATTGTTCAAAAAAAACATAAAACATATAATTTAAACGGTCGGAGACTCGGCTGGATCGTCGGGGTTGTCGCAGTTGTTTTTCTGAAAGAGATGGGGGAAGGCGTCATCCATGATATTCTGCAACTCGATGAGTTGTGTCTGGGTCTCAGTGTGTGCGGACTTTAAATCCGCGACTTCCTCGTCACGGTCTTTCACCGTTTGGCTGAGCCTCGCGATTTCTTCCATGTACTCCGAAGGACATCGAGGAATCGAAGAAGAAGATTCATGGGTCAGAAGTCCGCCTAACTCAGCGAATCGACCCTTAACTTATCGAGTTTCCTACAAAATATTATAAATGTTAGTAATAAAATTACAAAAAAAAATGAAAAAAATAAAAACTTACTGTGAGAACAATTTGGTTGATCTCTTCCGTGGATAACACGTACTCGTTCGAGTCCGACGAACCGTCAAGAGCGAGCTGCGACATCACAACTTCATGTTCCATCTTCTTCTTCTTGAAGGTCTCGACAAGGTCACGCATGCCCTGATCCTGGATCACACCAATTTTTTTGTTGGTGTGCCTCCTCTCGATTATTTTAAGATAGCCTTCGTCTGTACAATTTTGTTAAGTAAAAAGCAATAATAACCGAAATTAGTAATTAAAAATTGAAATTATACTTATCATTTCTATCGCCTCGCGTTCAACGGTCTTTGCGCCCCCGTTGTGAATGTAGACCCTCTTCCCTCCTCGCTCGCTGTTGCGGTTCTTTGATTGTCTTTCGGAGGTCGCCTTAGTCTTCACATTACTCCAGTACTCGCAGAAGCCATTCCAGACATCGTCCTCAAGGTCCTTTGGCTGGGCTAAGCCGTGCTTCCACTCGTACATGTGGTTCGAGTACGAAAGCGCGGCATACTTGTCGAATTGCCCAAGTACTTTCGTCGTAAGGTTAGGGTCCCACGTGAACTCTTGCTACATTAAAAACAAAAAACATAATGTTAGTTTTGAAAATTTATATTGACAAAATGAACTAAAAAATAGAAGAAAAATCCAAAAAATACTTACCGCGAAACTCCGGTGCCACACGTCTTGCTCGTCGGAAGGCATGTTGGAGTACTTCGGATAGGGTTTGTCCAACATGTTGTGGAGCATCCGCAAAATTGCCTTTGTGATCTCAGGCGACAACTTAAAGCTGAAAACATTTTTAAAAAAAAGTTAGTACGTTAAAATTAAAAATCTAAATAAATTGAACTTAGAATAGAAATTTCACTTACCAAAGTCACGCCTTCAAACTTCGTGTCGAGATGGATGCTGTGGTCCCAGTTCGGCTGCTAGATAAGATCCTCGATCCTAATGTTGGACCGAGCCGCGGATTGCTGGGAGTCAGGGATTTGAGTTCCCAAACTCGATGGTGCAGTAGGCGGAGCTCGACGACCCCGAGAACGGCGACCTTGGGAACCGACCAAACGGAGAGAGTCCTCGTCAGCCCTGCGGAAAAAACATAAAAACGTTAGTACATCGAAAGTTAAAATAACAAAAATAAAAAAAAAATAAATTAAAAAAAAATATATATATATAAATTCACGTCAAAGTTCAAAATTCCCGAAAAGTACAAATTTTCCGAAAATTTCAAAATTCTCGAAAATTACAAAAATCCCGAGAAGTTTAAAATTCCCGAGAAGTTCAAAATTTCCGAAATCTCAAAAATTTAAAGTAATCCAGAAACTTTCTAAAATTCTCGAAAATTCAAAATTCCCGAAAAAATTAAAATACCCGATGGAATTCAAAATTCCCGAAAATTTCAAAAATTCCAAAAATTTCAAAAATTCCAAAAATTTCAAATTTCTCAAAAATTGTAATATTTTTTTAAAAAATGTTTTATAAATATTATAAATATGTTTTTAATCAGTAAAAATTGTTAAAATGGTTTATATAATTTTTAAATTTTTCAAAAATGTTTTTTATTTTATAAATTTCTATAACATTTTATAAAATTAGAAAAAGGTTTTTACGAAATAAATACAAAATTATAAATTACTAAATATAAATTTATTAATTTGAAAAGTTCGTTTTTACAACCTAAATCTAAAACTAACATTATAAATCTTAAATCACTAAAATTACAAACGTTTTTAGTGATAGATTATTAATCTAAATCACTATAAATCCTAAACGATTTTACAAATCCTAAGCGATTTTACAAATCCTAAGCGATTTTACCACGTTTTTACAACCTAAATCACTAAAATTATAAATTTAGGGACTTACATTTAGAACGGAAGAGGATGAGTCACGGCGGTGGCGGAGGCCAGACACGGCGGCAGACGGCGAAGAAGATGTTCGGTGGCGACCTGCAAAAAAAAAAAAAAAAAGAATAGTCGGTGGGGGAGAGGAGAGAAGAAAAGGAAGAGATGATTAAGAGAAGAAGAGGGAGAGAAGATTACTAGAAGAAGAGGAAGAAAAGAGAACATACACGGTGGGGGAGAGGAAGAAGAAGATCGTCGACGAGAAGAGAGAGAGAAGAAAAGAGATAAATGAGCAGAAAAAATTCGATTCATTGATATATATATTGATTTCCGACGGATCTTAGGATAAAATTAAGGTTTAGGGTTTAGGGTATTGTGATATGATTTAACAAATCCCTAATCTACATGTCTCATTAAAAAAAAAAGTAAATCCATCAATGTTAAGAACTTTTTATGAGTTTATAACTTTAACAACATCAAAACCTATACATTTTACATAAATCAATGACACCTTATACTTTAACTTATACAAACACTTCCATCAAATTTTTAAAAATTCTATATAACACATTTATTTTGAAATTTGACAAGTTCAAGCTATTGTACGTATATACATCATACAAGTGTTTATCTACAATCCGTAAAAAAAAAACCTAAACCCTAAACCACTTTTTTGTTTATCCGTCATAAATCCGTGGGAAATTTCCGACGGATTCTGTTTTAGCCGGGGTTCAGTTTTAGTCGAGGGAATTTTAGTCGGGGTTCAGGTTTAGCCGGGGATACTGCATCCGTCAGAAATTTCCCACGGATTTTCGACGGGCTCAGTTTTAGCCGAGGGAATTTTAGTCGGGGTTCAGTTTTAGTCGGGGATACATCATCTGTCGAAAATCCGTTGAAAATTTTCGACAGATTTCTGACGGGTTCAGTATCTCTGGCTAAAACTAACACTCCGCTAAAACTTAATCCCATCTAAAACTTACTTCCGGATGGAAGTATACTTAGCATTTTTTTTGGATTTCAAACGGAAGTGTACTTAGCGGTTTTTTGGGCTATCAAAATAGATTATTACAGTTAAGTATATCAAATGTCTAATTTTATAATTTTTTCACATAACTAATACATTATACATAACAAATATCAAGTACAAATACATATTTTACAATGCAAATTTTATTAAACTACTTTGAATCTGATGATGAGTAATCTGATCTGATGAATCAGAAGTTTTCCCAAATTCGTCTAATTCTTCCTCTGAATCCTCAAATACCCGATCATCTATAGGTATGGTGAAATCAACAACATGGTCGACCTCAAGGGAATGTTCGATTGAACCCAAACCTACGAAGCTTTGTTGGAGGGGTTCATGATCGAACATCCCATGAACCCTACCTCTAGGGTTTATCGAGGTAACTGTAATCCACGGGTCTTGTTTGTTTGTCACTTGTGGATAGGGAATATAGCATACACACACCATGTAATAAAGTCATATAAAAATTAAACCACGGTACTGCAAAAATACTAACAAATAAACATATATAAATTAAAGAATAAAACGAACCTGGTCCGCTTGTGAAGCAAGTACGAATGACTCGTATTTCTAGAGTCACCTTCTGCTATGTAATGATGTAACACCAAATTGGTCGTGTCGCACACCGCTTTCTACTAATGGATCGTTCCAGTCGCATAAAAATGCAACTCATCTTAAACCGAGCATTCTCGGGTACTGGACATCAAAAATCTCACGTACGACACCATAGTATACAAGATCATAGACTGAGTTGTCGCACTCCTATCATCCCGAAGGATCTTAAAAGCGTACCCCCGTGTGCTATACATCACATGTGATTGCACAATTGCTAGTGGAAAGCGCCCAATTTCTTCTAACCACGTGAGAAATATTTGTCCATTAACCTTCTCTGTCGTGACCTGCACCAAAAAAACAATGTCAAATAAATCACTCATTATATATGATAGCTAGTTAAAAATAAGGCAATTAAAAAACTTACATAATCTCTTAACCAACGTCCAAACTCTTCCAATATAATACTTATCATATTCATCAACTCCGTCGCAATTTGTGAGAATATACATATGCAAATGCTCTCGCTCCTGTGGTGAAAGTCTCTGCTTCTTGTCTTTTCCACTAAGTCGTCCAATCTCTAAGAATATATGAGGAACATCGACCGAATAGAAAGGTATTACGCCTCCATCACCATGTCGAGCTGGTCTACGACTCTTCTTTTTGACTTGTGATGGAAAGTAGAACTCGGCAAAATGTGAGGTTTCTTCATTGATGCTCTGTGCGACAATAGAACCCTCCACTTTGCTCAAATTTTCCACCTTCTTCTTCAGATGAAACATATAACGTTCGAAAGGATACATCCAACGGTACTGAACAGGCCCCCCAAGCTCTGCTTCTCGAGGGAGATGAATTGTGAGATGTTCCATAACATCAAAGAAGGAAGGCATAAATATCTTCTCCAAATTGCAAAGGATTATGGGTATATTATTCGCAAAGTTGCGGATACCGTCTGATGTAAGAGAGCGCGAACATATATCTCGAAAAAGGCACCAATCCGTGCATAATAAGCATAACAAATGAATAAATAAAGACTAAAGTATTGTACATGTACATTATTAAAAAAAATTAATTTAATGATTGTACCTGCAATTGCTTCGTGGACATTACGTGGTAGAAGACATGTAAAGGCAAATGGAAGGAGGCGTTGCATCACAACATGGCAATCATGACTTTTTATCCCTGTAAACTTCCCTTCTCCATGATCAACGCAGTTTCGAAGGTTAGATGTGTATCCGTCCGGGAATCTAACATTATCGGAAATCCATTTAAAAAACTCGGCCTTTGAAGGTTCATCTAACAGAAAAGCTGGGACTGGAGCCTTTTCGTTCCCTGTCACATGTAGTGCTCTATGAGAACAAATGTCTGGCAAGTCCAATATAGAGTTCAAATTGTCCTTCGTCTTCCCTTGGACATTGAGAACGGTGTTCATAATGTTGTCGAAAAAAATTATTCTCAATGTGCATGACATCCAGATTATGCCTCAAAAGATGGTCCTTCCAATAAGGTAAATCCCAGAAAATACGCCTCTTGTGCCAATTATGTACATTGCCACAACCATCAACATGATGATGCCCGTTACCACCACAATCAACCGTCCTCTATGCACCAAAATCTCTGAACCGAGTCAATAAATACTCTCCATCTAACTCAGGAAGTGGACCATCAACTACTTTTCGGTTCTTCCTAAACAATGTCGTGCTCCGACGATAAGGATGATCGCTTGATAGGAATCACCTATGGCAATCAAACCAAGACGTTTTGCGTCTGTGCTTCAACTGGAACCAATGTTCGAAATTTCGTTAGGCGCTAGTTGGGCGGCCGAGGTCCGAGTAGCGCCTAGATGGAAAATCGGGAATTAGTTTTGTAAGTTTTTTTTTTTTTTAGTATTTATATATTTTTCAAGGATTAAATTTGTTATAACTTATAAAAGATTTGTTTTTAATGCAAAGAAAATGAAATGTTTAAGATTTTCAATCTAGAAAAACAAACAAATGATTCAAATGAAGATCAAATTCACATCTAGTTCAAAAGACAAAAAAAAGTCCAATCACATGATACAAAAAAAGAATATATTGTCTTGATCTTGAGAATGAACAAAAAATAATCAAAAGGACATCTAATCTTCATCCTTTTCTTCTCCAAAGATCAAGTTATCATGTGTTTTGGACTTCTTGATGTGTTTGATCTTCTTTCTAACCGATGAAATCATGATACACACATAGAAGAGATTCACATGAAATGCAAATATCAGAACATAGAGACAACAAAACCAATAGACCAAAATATGTTATTCGGATTGAGAGAGACATTAAACTAACCTGATTAAAAAGGTTGTGAGTTATGAAATAGAGGAACTTCTTGATAAACATCAGGTTCAAACTCCATTTCAACAATATCTTCTTGTTCATATTCAAAATCATCATCATAAAGATCTCTTACCCTTGGAGCTTGTGTGGGTAGCACAAAATTAACGTCATTCTCTTGCTCTTCTACACAAAGGTCAGCAATCCAATCTTCTACCGTATCTTCATTGCCATTTTCAAAGATCACATCAGCATTTTTCCCCTGATTTTTTTTCTGCTTATTCAACAACCGAGCACTAAACTGGACATAGACTAGATTGTTTAAGCGATTAACATCTAGTCTATTCTTTTTCTTAGTGTGAATCTGCAATAGAAGAAAGACATGTCAATTTGTACACAATATGAGTTTCTTAAAAAACAGAATAAGAGATAAAACATGATATGCTCACCCCTTCAAAGCTACTCCAGTTTCTTTCACAACCAAAAGAACTAGAAGTCAAAGCAAAAATTCTAGTAGCTAACTTTTGCAAATTTGGTGCACTACAACCATAAGTTGACCACCAATTCCATGTGAGTAATCAACTTGCGTTATTTATCAAATGAGGAACCTAAATGATCAAATAAAGATTGGAGAATTACAAAGACATACCTGGATCGAATTTGTCATCTTTCATTTGACATCCTTTCAATGCCAAGGTTCTGCCGAAGGAGCCAATTTTGTTCTTGTAAAAACTAACCTCATGATTCACCACTTCATCTTGCTTATCAAAGTGACCGTGATAAAAGATCTCTACACAACTGATGAATCCTTCTATGATATCCATATCATATTAGATATTGGGATCTTTGTAGAAGTAAAACAGATTGAGGAAGTAGGCAGCAATATGCAAAGGAGAATCCAATATACCTTTCATTATTTCATCAATAATCTGAAACACAGATTTGTATTTTTTCTCCAAATGATCAGCAACTTCTATAATAGATTTCTTAGCTTCTAGTAACTCACCAAAAATAAACCCCATAGAAGGGATCTTCTCTCCATCGGCAAGCCTTAAAACTTTTACCAAAGGGCTTAAGACTTTTAAAAAACCATCACAACATTCCAAAATCCGAAGCTCATAACAATACTAAACACGTTTTTTCCCTTCACCGATTTTGAATGTGTGCATTCATGCCACTCATCACTAGAAAACATTTCCTTTAGTTGAGCCTTCTTCTCATACAAGCTATGGAGAGTCAAGAAACAAGTTGCAAACCTTGTTGCTCCTGGTCTTACAATGTGTCTCTTCTTTGTATATGCTCTCATCATTGATAATGTTTTATGATGATCATAAACATAGATGTTGAGAGCCTTTGCTTGATCAATGACCTTAGCAAAATGTTGCAACTTAGAAATCCCCTCAAGCATTAAGTCAACTGTGTGAGCAGCACATCATGTCCAAAAGATACTCGGCCTCTTCTCTTTAAGCAACTTTGCAGCTGCTACACTGTTCGTAGCATTATCAGTCACTACTTGGACAATCTTCTCAGCTCATATATCTTCAATGCACTTATCTATGTAGTTGAAGATATACTGACCTGTGTGAGAATCTTTAGAAGAGTCTTTTGAAGAGAGAAAGCATGTACCTCCTCTTGAATTGACACACAAATTCATGATGCTTCTCCTTTTCATATCAGTCCATGCATCGGTCATAACAGAGCAACCTTCTCTATCCCATTCTTCTTCTAGACTCTTCAGTTTTTTCTTGTGTCCTTATATACTCTTCATTTAGCAATGGCTCACGAAGCTGATACTGACTTGGAGGCACCCATCCAGGCCCAAATTGTCCCAATGCTTCACAAAATAACCTAAAGGGTTCATTATATATGGCATTGAATGGAATACTTGCCTCAAAGACCCACCTAGCACAATATTGGCGTACAACATGTGTCCTCTCTTTAGAAATGGCATCATGTATGCTCTGTTGCCGTTTCTGTGTTGCCAAAGAAGCTTCAGGGTTAATGCAGGTAGCAAATCTATCAATCGGACCCTGGAAATGAGGATCTTTTAGAGTTCCAAGCTCTCCTTCTAGTTCATCAATGATGATATCCTTATCAATATCCACCTCAGCCCTCAAAGATGCCTCATGTTTTCTTTTCTGACCTTTCTTGTCCTTCGCTTCCATAAGCGCCTTCATACACTTCTCTTTATCCTCTTTACTTGCAGCTGGACAAGAAGACACATTTCCCTTTTTATGAGCAATGTGTTCCTTCAATCTGAACACACCACCGGAGAACTCTTTCCCGCAGAGTGTGCATTTCACTTTGTCTGGACTCCTTGGATCACACATTACTCCATAATTCCATCCCACATCAGTTGAATTACGCTTAAGAGGTGTATTACTTGGTGGACTGTTGTCCATCGATTTTGAAAGTTTCTTACCTCAAAACGGAAAGTAAGAGTTTGTAGATGATGTAGGAGCTCGAATATGGTTGCTTTGGTCTCGATTATGCTAGATTTGGTCACGATTTCATCTTGCGTTGGTCACGATTTCGGGTTAAGGAAGTTTAGGGTTCAGAAAAGGTGAAGAACTGAAGATAAGAAAGTTGCTGAAGATTAAGAAAAACGGATGGGTTTTTCGAAAATGGGCCAGAATTTTGTCAAAATTGTGTTTGAAAATGGGCCAATTTCTGTTTATAAATCGTCGATTTTTTTTGTGTGACAAATCGCCGATTAACAAAAGTTGATCGGAAAACGCATAACGCAGCCGAACAGAGAGAAATCGTGACGTGACGACGCCAGCTACCGCCTAGGCGGCCGATTAATCGCCGCCGCGGCCAATTTTTTGAACCTGGACTGGAACACATCTGTGTTATCTTGACAGTACGGGCACGATAACCTTCTGTGCGTTGTCCATCCTGATAACATGACATATGCTGGGAAATCGCTAATAGTCCACATAAGTACCGACCGCATTACGAAATTATGCTGACAAGAAACATCAAACGCCTCAACACCTTGGTCCCATAACATTCACAACTCATAAATCAATGGCTGCAAAAACACATCAAGTGATCTCTTCGGATGCTCTGGTCCAGGAACGAGAATGCTAAGGAACAAGAACTCCCGTCTTATGCACAAAGAAGGCGGCAGATTGTAAGGTGTTACAATTACTGGTCACAAAGAATATTGTCTATTGTGCTTCCCAAAAGGGTTGAAACCATCAGTACATAATCCAAGGTATACGTTCCTCGCCTCATACGTAAAATTGGGATACATTGACTGAAAATGTTTCCATGCTTCTACGTCTGACGGATGAGCGATTTCTCCATCCGTTGTATGCTCTGCATGCCATCTCATTGCTCCCGTTGTGCACTCTGACTGATATAACCTCTTCAATCTCTCTGTTAACGGCAAATACCACATCCGTTTATATGGCACTCTTCCACCTGTTTCCTTATACCGAGGTTTGCGATAAAAACGGCATGTCGAACGGTCTGCGTCCTCTCTCCAGTAGAGCATACAGTTGTCGATGCATACACCTATCATATGATACGGCAAACCTAAACCTTGAACAAATTTCTGTATCTCATAATATGATGTCGGTGCAATATTATCTTCTGGCAAAATGTCTTTCACAAAATCAGCGATTGCATCCACGCACTCCTCACTCAAATTGAAATCCATCTTTATACCCATCATCCTAGTTGCAGTTGATAAAAGGGAATGCCCACCTCTACACCCATGATATAACAAATGTTTAGCAGCGTCTAACATATCAAAGAATCTCCGAGCTTCTAAGTTAGGTTCTTCTCATATATCTCCATACTCAGCAACTGATGGTATACTTTCACGAAATGCATCATTCACCATCTAAACATGACCTACAGTACTTTCTACTTCCATTGCAGGTTTTTCTAAGCTAGTGTTATCCCCAATATATTGTTCACTAGTACTAGCACTATTATCCACCATTGTATCATTTTCTCCATGATAATACCAAACCTTGTAACCCGGCACAAACCCATGACATTATAGGTGTGACCATACTTCATCTATCACGATAAATATATGATTCCGACAATTAGTACAAGGGCAATAAATTTTACCGTTTTTTTGTTTGCTTTCTTCTGCGTACCCACAAATGCCATGAATTCCTGCAGACCTTCTTTGAATTCCTCCGTAACTAGGCCCGTGTCCGGAATTTGATAAGGTTTGTCCATCCATGATCGAAAATAATTATAAGGATATGAAAAAGATATTTTGGTAAAGAATTGTAGATGATAGGTTTTTTTTTTGGTGATTGTAAATGAGAGGGTGGATACGTTTTTATAAGGAAATTGTGCGCGATTTCCGACGGATTTTCCACGGATTTAAACGTAGATATTTATGATGTCGGCAACATGTCGGCAACGTCAATATCTGTCGAATATCCGTCGGATATCGTCCGACGGATAATCATCGTCGGAATTGAGTCGACAACATCATTATCTGTCGAACATCAGTCGAAAATCCGTCGAAAACAGTCCGACGGATTAATGTGATCGGAAATCCGACGGATGTTAGTTTTGTTGAAATACCGTGGACAAGCCGTCGGAAATTTCCGACAGATATAGGGCCGTCGGAAAGGACCATGTTTTCTTGTAGTGCATGTACCATATATTTTTTAACGATTTTTATTTTATTAATTACATATAGAAAACTGTCAAATACTAAATATATTAAATTATTATTAAAAATAAATTTGACAAAATACTAAATTTTATTAAAAGTTTTGCTATTGCCGAATTCTTTTTAACTACATTAATAAACAAAAATATATATGCTAACTAGGGTCGGGCATAAAAC
>PKML01043777.1:570712-649819 GCA_002933935.1 Eutrema yunnanense
AAAAAAAAAAAAAAAAAACTCCCACCGTACGGTGTCGTTTAACCCTGATATCTTTTCGAGGTAGTTAGAGAAGGAGACGAAACATCAGCTTGCGGATTGAGAAGGAGCTCGTTGCGCTATCTATCGGTGGGTGGTGTGTGAATAAAAATGTCGTCGATTCTCAAATCCTTCATTGATCCAAACAAGAACTTCCTCGCTCGGATGCACATGAAAGCGATATCTACTCGTCTTCGAAGATACGGTCAGATCTCGTCTCTCTCGAAAAACCCTAGTTTCTGTATCCGAAACCTGAATTCGTGAATCGGGTTTTTCTTGTTCTTAATCTGTTCAGGTCTTAGGTACGATGATCTGTACGATCAGTATTACAGTATGGACATAAAAGAGGCGATGAACAGACTCCCCAGAGAAGTCGTTGATGCTCGTAACCAGCGTCTTAAGCGCGCCATGGATCTCTCCATGAAGCATGAGTACCTCCCCAAAGACCTTCAGGTACTTTTGTTTCATCTGCCAATGAAAGACCTTTATTTTTATCAGAAACTTACATTTTGAAGCCAATGGTTTTGTGATTTTGAGATTTGGTATTGTGTTTGAAGATCATTCATTAGCTATTTGGATTGAAAGAGATGCATTGAAACTATTTTCTCGGTTTACCGATTCGGTGTTGTGGATCAGAGTAACTTATATATCATGTTTGGCCACTTTGCTATTCTTTAGTTCATTGGGAGATTTGGATTGATAAAATTGAGAACCTTTTTTTTCCTTGGTTAAATGCTGATTTCATGTACACTTCTTAAATTGATGATATCCTCATAATTGGCTTTGTAGCTTTCAAAAATAAAATATGCATTTCTTATTTGAGATCTTGATTTCGTTTGCAGGCTGTGCAGACGCCATTCCGGGGATATCTTCAGGAGATGTTGGCTCTAGTAAGTCTCTTTTAAATAATGTATTTGTAACTTGTGCAATGCTTGGACTTTTGGAGTTTTAACTGAGATTATATATCATCATCATCATCATTCTATTTTGAGCATTGCAGGTTGAGAGGGAAAGATTGGAAAGAGAGGCTTTGGGAGCTCTGCCTCTTTACCAGCGCACGCTCCCTTAAGCATTGTTTTTCGATTTCTTGCGAGCAGAGGTTGCTTTTTAAGCACAAATCTCCAAATTGGTATTTTTGGTAATCATTTCCCTATAACCAATCTACTCTGGTACTTGAAAAGCAGAAGCCTATTTGGTTACTGTGTTTTGGCTAGTTACATATATTTACATCTGTTGGTTTTGAATAAAATCATTGATGCAACCCAAGTAACTTTTGTTGTGCCATGATTCCATATATTCTTCTGTCGTTGCCCTATACATTTTTAACATCAAATTAGATTAGGAAGTGATTAAGTTGAATAGGAAGCAATCAGCAAGGGGAAGGATTTTAAGTTGCAAACAACATATTATTACGTTTCATTTCAGGTTATTGTTTCATTGAATTTCTTAGTATAGACTATAGAACATGGCAGATATATCCTTAAATGCATGTATGACCCAAACACAACAAAAATCCTTATACATTTTCACACAAAAAGCGGCTTCTCCTTCTTCTATGTCCTCAGCCTACCCAGTTTCTTAGCTTAAAACATAAGGCACAAGTTGAAGGTGCCAAGCGAGCAGCGACCTTAACTTGATAAGTCCAACACACGCCCAGTAACATATGAATCCCAGTACATCTGTAAATCAGCTTGAAATGTGGTAACCTCGAGTTCTTAACAACTAATTGCAGGTTTTGCTGTAGATTTTGATGCCCTGTGCAATTCCAGCAAAGAATATCCACAATACACATGCTACAAACTAACAAGCATATACAGTTTCAAGTCATGAGAATCCGACCTCGCGGTCTATTGGTAACACATTTGCTGAAATAGCATAGACTTACTATCTGAGTATTCCACACAACCAGACTGTATAGTGCAATTAAACTTACCGATCATCGGTACACTTATACAACCAGACTGTAAATGCCTGAGCACAAAGTTGATCCAACAACACCTGAAACAGATTAGTTAGGTATAGCCAAAAAGCAAAACGCACCACAGTTTTTCAGTTATGTATTTGAGGAAAAAAGGGCACTGTGTTTTGCACCATTCAGTAAACCCAATGCATCAGATTAAGATCTGTGAAAGCAAGCGAGATCAGCAGGCACCCGGCATGGCTACACTGTTCCTGAAAAATGTAGGGGAATTTCAATAATCCACCACTAATGAGGAAAATACAAAATGACCCATCTTATCAAGAAGCTTAAACACATGAAACTAAAGTATATATGATATGAATAAAAGACAGATTCATAACAACACAATCCTCCAAAACAAGACTTATCTTAGACAAATGGATATTGTAACTTCTCTTAAACTTCATTATCCAGAAATTACAACAAAAGAAAATTAGGCTGACTGTAAGGAGAAAACATTAAAATGAGGATTGGAGTTTCCATACATACTTTTCCCTTCTGCTGTCTATACAATCATTATAAGAATCCTCTGGGAAAAGAAAAATTATATAACAGTTGATTCCACATTGCAGGGAAGTATGGCCAACACCTGAAGATAAGACTGTTAAGGATCAAAAAGAAAGAACGAATCCTGATTGATACTAACAATATTTACTATGGTTACCAACAGATTTTAGATTTCTTAGCTCCATCAAATGTTCATCAGTTGATATATTTAGAGAAAGTCGCAGATCGGTTAGTGATGCTTCCTGATCCCAATTCAAGGGCCCGGAAGCGAATAACTTCCCTAGTGTACTGCGGTAAGTGTATAGTTCAGGTCTACAGGATCTCACTGCTCCACCACATGCTAATGAATGTTTCCGCCTAGCTTCTTCTACGTATCCAAATGCTTCTTTCGAAGATTCAGCATCACTACTACAAGAGTCAGCATCTTGACTAGAACCATCTAGAAAAGAAGTTGACGCGTCACTCTCATCATAACGAATAGGGCTACAACTACCAACCGAGCATGCATCAGTATCATAACAACCATTAGAGACTGAGCTTCCTGTACCAACACATTCACTAAACTTTTTTGATCTTACCCTGACCAACTGACGGAAACCACTTTGATTATTGGTAACGGAAGCTTGCACGCACATTTTACCATCCCTACACTCAAGACAGCAAGCAGCAGCATCTACCTTCTGCACTGAAGAGGAAGCAAACCGGTTTGGATCTTCTTCTTCCTCCATTGATCGTATCCTCTTAGGACTTCCCGTGCATGATTCAGCAGACTCATACCAATCACAGGGTGAAGGTCTCTTCAACATTCCTAAGGAAGCAACATTAGTCTCCTGGGGTACCCTGCTGTTCTGAAGGGGCTTTAGATTCTGGTGTACATCTGAACCAGTCAGCGTCGAGGACTTCACAGAGCAAGATACCTGAGAGAAAATGATTATACGACAGTTAGTAAACGTGTAACTCAATCAGCATATTTGTTTAAGCATAACTTCAAAACATGAAGACATACACTTAAAGAGAAAGACGGAAAAGTCTTATAAGGGAAAATTAAGAAACATAAGCAAAACATAAGTAAAACTTACCTTTCCAATCATGACCCATCTTTCATCTTGCCAAGCTTGTCGAGCCCTGAGGTTAACTCTGTGAACCGTGAGTTTTGCTGCGGCGCCAAGTAACCGAACCACATAATATCTTCCAGATAACTCCTCCAGGACGGTAGCGGTTTTCCATGAAAAATTATCAAGAACCTCCACCAATTCACCAGCTTCCCACCTATCGACATCTATTTGCGGAGGACATGGCCTGATTATCTTCCTAGCAACTCTCTCCTCCAATGCTTCATCTCTTGCGAGTCCAAAAGAGTAATACCTAACACTGTACGTGTGACCATTACCCGATATAATCTCGGCTGATCGCCACGCACCATAAGGTGCCTCTTTGAAGCTCAAAACCTCAACTCTACTTCCTTTTCTAAATCTCATGATAGTTTTATACAGTTAGCTTAATACCTGCAAAAAAATAAAATTCTCCAACTTAGTGCTACATTCAATAAATGACTAATAACCAAAGCAATTGATCTGAAAGAAAGAAAGACACAATCTCTCAATAGCTATTCCTCTATATCATAAACTATCGAATTTTCACTAAAGGGATTATAAAAACACACAAAATTGAAGAAATTCTGCAAAATATTAATCAGTACACAAACAGATATTACAGAACATCACAGGGAATCGAAACTTGAGCGAGATTATTCCAAATTCGATTCGGAGGAATCCCTCTGACTAAACAAGACGATTACAGATTAACGTAAAATCAATAAACCAACTAAGAATATCGATCGAACAAAATTTCGTGGTGATCAAGGGTGTAAACAGGAGCAATGATACAGCCCAAAAGAAGAAGAATTTACCTTTTACAAGTCTGAAGCAATTTGCCTCTGGATTTTACAAGTTCGATCACCGTAAGATTTGGAATTTGCCTCTCGATTTCTAGGGATTGTGAACAGATATCGGACGAGCAATTTGGGAATTAGGGCTTCACGTTAATGAAATATACAAACGAAACTTGGCGTGATAAGAGTTTAGCAAATTTTTATACTATTATTATTTTATGTTACCATCTTTTTTTTTTTTTTTTCAAAAATATGTTACCATCTTTTATTTGGACTACTTTTTCATAATATTTGTTTTTCTTTTCAAATCTGATATTTTCAGATTTTATACATTAATGAAACCTATAGACTGAAAAGTGTTTTTTTATGTTTTTGCTAAATAAATTTATAGATGACATGATTTTATCTATATAATGGTATTTGCGAGTAATTTATTTGGCAATTTTAATAAAACGAAAATAGTGGGAGAAAATCCCAAGGAAAAATGAACATAAAAACCTATTTTTAACTGTTGTATTCAAGGATATGTACAACTATCGATGAAGATGGTATTTTGATCCTCATCAACTTCAGGCACTCTCGCAATGTAGTCAACAACTTTCACATTCGGAAAGCTTCTATAAAAGAAAAGGAAAAATGCATTTTAAACCTTTAAAGTTGAACTCACTAACACTTTAAACCTTTAAAGTTGAACTCACTAACACTTTAAACCTTGAGACTTTACCACTCTCATTATGAATCTTGAAGGTAATAAAACTGACACTTCAAACCCTGAAAGTATGGTTTTTTTTTTTGCACCGTCAAAATTTTAAACGGAACAGTTAACCCCGTTAACGGAACAGTGAACCCCGTTAACAGAACAGTTAACCCCGTTAACAGAACAATTAACCCCGTTCATTTAATTAAAACCATCGTTAAATGAAATCGAAAAAAAAAAATTCCCTTTTCATTTATCCTGACCCCGATGACAAAAAATTCAAAAAAAACAAGAAATCCCCAAATCGATTTGGGGATTTAGGGTTCCCTAGTGACTCAAGACATGAAAGAGTAAATCGAGCTTGTTTCGAGCTGAGTGAAGCTGTTTGGAGCTCGTTTTTGTTTGACAAGAGAAGATTCGAGATGGGGTAAGAGTAATTTCTGTTTGTCGTTCGTTTAACTTCTTTTCTGGGTTTGCGATTTCTAGAGGTTAACAAGCCTCATTGTTTTGATGGTGATTTCGAGTATCAGATGAATGATTTCGAGTAGATGTTGGATTTTGATTCCTCTTTCTTACCTTCTGATTTTGAATTTATGGATTTCGAGTTTCTGGATTTTTGAAATAATGTCGGATTTGTAAGCTTATTTGCTTTGTTTTAGATTTCGATTCCTCTTTGTTACCTTATGGATTTTCTAGTAGTATTAACAGAATGACAGAGTTTGTAACCTTGTTTCTTCGTTTTACAGTGATGATAGGAGTGTAAAACTCGTAATCAATTATGGTGGGTCAATGGTTAAAGAACATGAAGATTACAAATACATTGGATTGATGGGTTGTAAGACTGTTTATTGGAAATTGTCTGAGATGACATGGGAAAAGTTTGAAGAATTTATAATGAGTGAAAATATTAAAACATCAATTAGGTTCGTTTGGTACAAAAAAAGTAAAGGAGGAGATGAAGACTGTGCAGTATGAGTTAGATGATACATATATGCTATGTTGGGCAGGGAAAGAAGCAGGTGAACTGGATGTGTTTATCGAACACGAGTGTTCAGATAATGTTCCTGAGGACATTATCTACTACATGCCAAGCAGCAAGCGTGAGGATATTCAGTGTGCTGAAAATGAGACTGTTGGTGGATATGAGGCTGGTCGGGAAGATGGAGATGATGATGAAAATGAAGAGGTCAGTGACAATGAGTGTAGTGATGATGATGTGAATAGGCCGAGAGAAGATGAAGAACCTGCAGATTCTGAGGATGAAAATGAGAATGATCAGAATGAGGATGAAAATAAGGTTGTTGACAGAGATGAGAATGATCAGAATAAAGATGTTCAGAGTGAGGAAGTTCAGAGAAATGAAAACAATGAAGAGGAGAATGATCATCAAAGAGATGTTCCTGTTTTCAATAACGTGAATGAAGGAGATGAGGTCATATTAGATGAAGGAGATGGTGCTAATGATCAAAGGTTCAAGGACCTGTTTGATGAAGGGACGAGTGTAAGCCGAGAAAAGGAAGCTTATGTTAATCGTGAAGAACAAGATCAAGCATCAAAGAAAGCAGAAGAAAGTGAGCAGGAGTTTGGGTTAGGTGATAAAGCGTACCCATATACACCGTTATAGTCTGATGAAGAATGGGATCAATGGGCAAAAAAAAAAAAAAATCAAGAGGGCAAACACAGTTTCATGGATCTTTGGATAATGAGCCATACTTATGGTTGTTTCAGAAGTTTAATAGTGGGTTAGAGTTTAAGGACCAACTATTAAGGTACTCACTAAAGACTCAACATGATGTCAAGATGGCTAAGTCTGAAAAAAAACAGGATTGCTGTCATTTGCTGCGGTGAAGAATGTCCATTTAGGGTATATTGTTCTTATGAGATCCCTCTTAACAAGTGGATGGTGAAAGTGTGTCGGTTGCATCACAACCATGGAAAATCCAGTAGAGTGTCTATGCTTAAGCAAGGAGTTATCGCATGACTGTTTAGGGAAGAGTTGAGAAGGAATATCACTTTACAAGCAAATGAGATTAAAGACTCGGTCAAAGAAAGGTATAACATTGTTGTGCATGTCTCTAAGTGTTATAGAGGAAAGCGTATTGCCTTAGACAACATTCTGTCTACTCAGGCTATTCAGTTTGGGAAGTTATGGGATTATGAGGCTGAGCTTCATAGATCACATGAAGATATCACAACAGAACTTAACATTATACCAGTCAATAATGGACACAAGTTTGACTGCTTCTACATTTGCTTTGAGGAACTTCGAAATACTTGGAAGAGTAGTTGCAGGCCAGTTATTGGTCTAGATGGTTGTTTTTTGAAATGGGAGTTGAATGGTGATTTCCTTGCAGCTGTGGGTAGAGATGCAGATAACAGAATGTATCCAATTGCATGGGCTGTGGTGCGTGGTGAAAACAAAGATACTTGGGGCTGGTTTGTTAAGAAGCTGAAGGCAAGTTTAGACTTGATGAATGGAGAAAATTTGACCATAATATCTGATAAGAAAAAGGTAATATTTCTGAAAATTCAGTTTGATTTAAGTTTGATTTCTGAAAATTCATTTTGATATAGATTTGATTTTGTCTCTTTTGTAGGGGTTAGTGCTTGCCATAGAGGCTGAACTTCCAAGAGCTGAGCATCGCATGTGTGCAAGGCATATATATGCCAATAGGAAGAAGCAAGGTTTCTCAAGGTCAGAATACAATAATTTGTTTTGGGGAGTAGTTTATAGCTACACTGAAGGAGAGTATGAAGAGAAGATGAATCTTGTTAAGGAATATGATCCAACTGCACATCAAGCTTTGCTATCCACAGAACCTCATAGGTGGTGTGAAGCATATTTCAGCATTGATTCACACTGTCCTGATGTCCACAATAATCTGTCAGAAAGTTTCAATAGGACGATAAAGATGGCAAGATCAAAACCGGTGATTAACTTGCTGGAAGATGTAAGAAGACATGCTATGAGAAGGATATCCAGAAGGTTTCTTAAGGCAGAAAAGTGTGACACCATTTTGACTCCAATGACAATGGCATTACTAGAAAAAACAAGGGTGGAGAAGAGGAATTGCTCAACAAACCGCAGTAGTTCAAGCCTTTATGAAGTGGAGGAATTTGGTTGTAGTTATACAGTCAACATGGCCACGCATCAGTGTGCATGTAGAAAATGGGATCTCACAGGTGATAGAAGCTCTGATTGTAATAATTTATGCTTTATGCTATCTCTTTACACGTGGTTGTTTTCTAATAATTTTTGGATTTTTATGGCAGGCATACCATGCAAGCATGTTGTATGTGTGCTAGATGACAACCATGTTGACCCGATTACTTATGTGGCTGAGTACTACTACACACATAAATTGAAGAGCATTTATAGTGAAAATATCAAACCTGTAAACGGTGAGAAGTTATGGAAGAAGGTTCTACATAAGCCTCCAGTAGGAATACATGAGAGGCGGAAGCCAAGAGGAAGACCAAAAAACCGAGACATGATAAAAGAGCCATTTGAAGATTTACAAAATGCGAGAAAGGCAACAAGACATGGAAAGATCCCACATTGTAGCCGTTGTGGTCAAGCAGGTCATATCAATAGGGGATGTAAGAATGAACTTGTTGTGAAGGAGGGACCAAAGAACAAGCGAGGTAGACCAAGGAAAAATCCGGCTGAGGTATGAGTCCATTTACGGACATGCCTTTTGAAGTGTTTGGAGACCGTGTTTACGATAGGTCTCACATTAATCCACATCCTCCACAAGACCCACGAGAGTCGGTCTGAGTTTTAGACCCAAGATCGTCAATGTTTTAGACTCTTTCTTTTTTAAGCATTGTGTAACCGCAACTCCTTTGGATTTTACCAAAGATGAAAACTAGAAACATGTTTGCTTTTGGCTTACACATTATGTAACAACTTCATCGTTTATGGTTAAGCTTTTTTTGTTTTAATTTTTCAAGGTTCTTTTAATTTAAGCTTCTCATTGTTTTACTTAAGCTTCTCATTAATTTGAGCTTCTCATTGTCAACCCATACATGTCATCATTCAATAACTAATGCCAATAAAACAAAATCATCATCACGATACAAATGTCTACATAATTAAGATACTACAACACAATAGCATAAAGACTAAATGTCAACAAGAAACTGCTACAAGACCGGTGATTATACTTCAAAGACATTAGGTATTGTACCGTACTCTTCTCCTTAAGGATCAACACTTCCCGCTTAAGTGCTTCACATTCCTCACGGGTTTGCCTCAGCTCATCCATGAATGCCATTTGTTCCTTCAAATTCCTAATCTCTTCTCTTTGCTCTCGAATGACATCTCTTGCCTCCAACAATGCTAGATGTTGCCATCCGTGTGGGTTCTCTTCATCAAACCAACAGAAAAAGTTGCAAGAATCGTATCCCCCGTTACCCATTTTACGTCTTGGACAGCTGTAGAACCTACGTCCAGGGTTTGCATCAGTCCAAGGTTTTACAATTTTTGCTGGCCGATTACAGTCGCACACAACAACTTTGTCGTCCTTGTATTCACTCGTAGATGAACTAGCATTGTAAGCCATCTGCCAATAATCACACATAACCCCAATATTCAAAGTTGCGTTTATCCAATCCCAACTATGATAATCTACATACCATTATTCACCTACGAATCATGTGAAAGTGAAAGTTTTTTTTTATTTTCAATAAAGTTTTCATCTTACTTAGAATTTAACCTGTGAATTACAATCATAACCCAGATCAATTTGTCTCTTCTCAAATTGAAACCTGTGAATTCGAATCGTACCCATATCAAATCGAATCGTGTCAAAGTGAAAAACTTACAATTTCTCTCTTCTCGAACCGTTTATGCCCTGGATTCATTCTACTTCGCCTCATAGCCCTCGAATTGTAACCCAGATCACTTGCCCCTTCTCGAACTTGCCCCTTCTCGAATTTACTCTCTCAGGAACCCTAAATCCCCAAATCGATTTGGGGATTTCTTTTTTTTTTTGGAATTTTTTGTCGTCGGGTCGGGGTCAGGATAAACGAAAAAGGAATTTTTTTTTTGATTTCATTTAACGATGGTTTTAATTAAATGAACGGGGTTAACTGTTCGGTTAACGGGGTTCACTGTTCCGTTAACAGGGTTAACTGTTCCGTTTAAAATTTTGACGGTGCAAAAAAAAACCATACTTTCAGGGTTTGAAGTGTCAGTTTTATTACCTTCAAGGTTCAAAATGAGAGTGGTAAAGTCTCAGGGTTTAAAGTGCTACTGAGTTCAACTTTAAAGGTTTAAAATGCATTTTACCCAGAAAAGAAATTAACTTTTATTAAGATAAAATCTTAGAAACTTTCATAAGATGGTTCCATGATCGCTCTGCAATTAAAACATCTTGGTATGCCATCCAAATTTCAGACTTGAGGGGAACACATACCCATATCACTTTCTCGAGAGCTGCAAATAATTTAAACGCCTTTATGGAAAAAAAATCTAACCTCGATTCTGTAATGTTTGATAGACGAACTTCATGACTTGCATACATATAAGATATCATGTCAGGAACCAAGTCAATAACGTTAAACAATCAATCTCAATAAAATAGAAGCATCCAAGGGCATCCCACTATGCGACAACGAGATCCATACATTTTTACCAAAGCCCACAATATAGAGCCTGACAATCTACCTTATAAAGAGAGAATAGGTGTTCTCCAGCTTTGACACCTCAGCATCCCCTATTGATCAATTTTTTATTTTTTATTTTTTTTTTAAATTAATTGCATATTAAAAATTAACTGACAATTAATAAATTGATATATGACTCTTATATATTATTTAACGTTATGAAATATTATTCCTAACATTCATTTTCAATATGTTGGCTCGTCTTATTATTGAAATTAATTGGCAATTAATAAATTGATATATGTCTCTTATATATTATTTAACGTTATGAGATATTATTCCTAACATGCATTTTCAATATGTTAACTCGTCTTATTATTGAATCATTAATTTCAAGTTGGATCGACAAAATCAATGATAATGCAGAGCATCATGAAATCGAAGGAAATCATGAGATTCCTATCAACTACATCCATAATGGAAAGATATGAAATTGAAATAAAATTCCACAGCAACGTTCCGTCAGTCACGGCGTGCATGGTTAACGAAGCAGCAGATGAAAACGCCGTCGATCAATTCTGTGACTTGAACGTCGAGGATTGGTCGCGGACGTAGACGGATTTTGCGTCGGCGAAAAAGAAATTCGCGCCGACGTCATTAATTGCAGAGCCGGCGAGAGGAGGGAAGTGAGAGAGGGGGACAGAGAGCGAGTGTTTGAGGTGAGAGAGAAGCGCGTGTGTGGGGAGGTGACCAGAACGCGTGAAGAGGCATCTTTTCTGGATTTTTTCCAGTTTTTTTTTTTTAATTTTTATTTCAAGTCAAAGAGAGAGAGGCGATCATGTTGGGTCCGAGAGAGGCGCGACTTTAGGCATGTTGGACCCGACCGGAGAGATTTCGAGATTTAACTCCGCCGGCGTGCATTTTTCGGCGCCGCTCGGTAGCGAATACTCGAAGAAGAGCCAGAAAAGGAAGAAGCGCCTTTCCTAGCATCCGATTTACAGGGAGAGGAAGCAATGGCCATGGGTTCTTCCGGTGTCGAATTTCATCGTGGTTCTAAGAGGAAAAACACTGTGAGACCCGACGGCGGCAGTGGCTTTATCGTCGAAGTTGCGTTAGCGGCTGCCGGAGTGAAGGCAAGTGGCGGAAGCGAAAACAATTTATAGTGGACATTGGGGTAAGCAGGAGAGGATAGAGTGCAATTAGCGGTTTAAGAGAAGCAAGGATGGTTTCTCGCTGGGATCTACGACGTTTTCAATGGACCCGACGCTTCAAAATTTATGATGGCTAATCTTGACCGTAATGTACATAATGAGTTAAAAGAAAACCCGCGCGGGTGCTCTCCTAGTAATATAATAAAAGTTAATGAGAGTAAAATAAGAATCTGAAGAGGTATGCCCATTACACCACACATATATTCTCAGTACAATCCGACTCTTTCATTCTGGAAATGGTTCAATATATTTTTGATATACACAACCGTTTTAGGGGTAGATCCTCTACACCTTATAGCACTCTCAATTGATTTCGACCCAACAACCATAACCTACAACATAATCATACGAGAAGACCCTTCAAAATGACAATAAAGCAAACAAATGGAATAGAAGTTAAGTGACTTAAATATATTGAACCGTTTTTTGTATTTATGATATGAACATAACATAAATACAAAAAACGACATGGAGAAGATTCTAAGTGAGTTAATCAGAAAATTTTATACAGTTGATATATCATGGTTTTTACCTCTTTTTAGCCATGATATAAGTCCTTTTTATAGAGTATTTCTAGTGTTTTCGTAGTTTTTTAGAGTCTTTTTAGGTTTTAGGTACGTTTGGAGCATAATTGGAGATATTAAAGCATTCTGGAGCTTTTTGGAGCTAAGCAAAGATCGTGTAGCTGAGGTACCCGAATCGAAGCCCAAGCATCGACCGATACACTTATGGTATCCATCGATGCCGACTGCAGACAGACACGAGTCGCGATTGCAGAAAAGGAGATTTTGCTTTCAAGCCCAGAAAACTTTAATAATTACAATTAGCCCCAATTCGTGTTTTAACATATTTATTAGGTTTTTCAGCCACCAAGTTGAAGGCTAAGCTTAATTTTATTCTTGATACTTTGAGAGAGATTTGTTCCAGGGTTTTTGGGAGACAACTCTGAACCCTTGTTTCTTATTGATTTCTTTTATGCAATTCTATTCATCTATGATTTCTGTTCCGTTGATCATGTCTGAGTAGATCTCCTTTAGGTTTAGGGTTCTCTTAAAGGATCTCTTTGAATGTTACGTTAATTAGTTGATTAGGGTTCATAATCTGAATTAGTTCTTCACCATAGGTTGTTCTCAAAGCTAATTCTAGGTTGACGAATCTGTAATTTAGATCTTAGGTTAATCGATTAGGCACGACAATGCAATTGATAATATGACAGAACTTAGGGTGAGCAAAATAGCTATCCGCAAAGAGATTTGGTTTAGTTGTTTTGTGAACATATAAAACCTGAACTTTAAAGTTGGTTTAGATATTTAGGATTTGCAAAGAGTTTTGGGATTCTGGGATTTAGAATTAGATAATTCTCGCAACGACAGTTGGTTAATTATAGCTTTACCTGAACCCTGACTAGTTAGTTTGTCTGCATTCATTGATTTCCTGAGAAATACCCTGAACCTATCTTTTCTCCATCGAATTTACAACAAGTTTAATCTACGTTATTGCTTTCAATTACATTGATCACTTAGCTTAATTCAACCCTTAAAATCTATTGTGTGATTCTTGAGTCTCTGTGGATTCGATCCCTAAGTATTACAATCAACAAAGCTGTTAGTACTATAGGGTATTACATTTGAACTTTTCAAATTTGGCGCCGTTGCCGGGGACTTAATTTGCCATTAGATTTTAGTCAAGAATTTCGACTAAGCCCGTGTATCGATCGATACTACTCAGTGTCGGTCGATACTCGTCGTGTTTTTTGTTACTTACGTGTCTTGTCTTTTGTGTTTCATGTGTATGCCCACTCGCGAAACCCGGAGGAACAAGCGCACTGAGCTAATTAAACTTTCCAACATGGAGCTAGCAAACTTGGAACGTGCAAACAGAAAAACAAAGAGGCCAACAAAGATGAACAATCCAGTGGTATTGACTCGTGATGATGCTGGAGCTTTGAGAGACCAAGATGGTCAATTGTGCAATGAGAGAGGGCAACGACTTGATGGGGATGGAAACATCATTGTCCCTGCAGCTGTTGTGAATGTTGGGAATGATGTGGTTAATCGTGGTAGAACGATTGGTGAGTACAACAGGCCTGATCAATTCTATGTCAATCGATCAGCGATTCGCCCTCCTGCTTTTCAGAGGAATGACTTTGAGCTGAAACCTGCATACTTCACTCTTGTGGGTCAGCACCTTTTCACGGTCTTTCTCATGAACACCCCATGGATCACATTGAGAAGTTTGAGGACTTGGTTACTAGCATCAAATACAATGGAATGTCCAATGATTTCCTCTTCTGTAAGCTTTTCCCATACTCTCTTGGTGGAGATGCATCTTATTGGCTTAACCAGTTGCCCCCTGGATCACTGACTACTTGAGAGGAGACTAATAATACCTTCCTGAATAATTTCTATGATGATGCAAGATCCGAGGAGCTCATGAATAAGATCTCCCAATTTTCTCAGGGAGCGACTGAAGCATTCAAGGCTGCTTGGATTAGATTCAGATCATATCAGAGAGATTGTCCACACCACATGTTCACTAAGGTTCAGTTGATGGGTATCTTCTTCAGATAGATTGATTGGAGGTATCAGATGGCCTTAGATGCTGCGAGTAATGGGAACTTCAACACCAGGTATCCTTACGATGCATATGTGTTTATTGAGAACTTGACATCTAGAAATAGTACCAAGAATGCAGACTTCGAGCGAAGGAAGCAGACTGGGAGCATGGATGGATCGAAGATTGCTGAGGTTCAAGCTAAGTTGGATTCAGTGCAAAATCTGTTGATGGGAAAGACGATGAAGGCTGTTCATTTTGCTGATAAGGTTGAGAACTTCAATGAGGATGAAGTGGAAGGTGTTAACTACATTAGTGGTTCTGGTTTTCAAGGTCAGAGAAATCAATACCAGCAAAATAACGACCGAAACTTCACCAACAATGCTCAGCAAGGAGGGTACAAATCTGAAGTCAACCCAGCTGGTTTTAGAACCTTTGGAAATTCACCCAACCAATCTCCACCACCCAAAACTCCTGAAATCAAAGTTGAATCTATGCTGGAACAGATTCTTGAGGGACAGCAGAAGATGACAGTAGACTTTAATGGGAAGATGGATGCCATGTATACAGATCTGAATAGGAAAATTGAGGCTCTCATCACTCATCAAAAGATGCTGGAAACTCAAATAGCTCAGAATGCAGCATCTGTCAAGGGAAAGATGGTTCATTCACATAATGAATACGTCAATGCAATCACCTTAAGAAGTGCTAAAGAGGTCACTGTAGTGGTAGAAAAAGGTTTGAATGCAGAAAAATTCGCAGAGATTGAAGGTGATTTTGAGCCTGATTCGGCTGTGTCGAGCGGCACCACTCCTAGTGTCGATCGACACCAACCTGTGTCGACCGACACCACTACTAGTGTCGATCAACACCCACCTGAAGAAACGACACATAAGCCATGTGTCGACCGACACCAATCTGGTGTCGATCGACACCCCTCGCAGACTGAGATAGAAATCGTGAAAAAACCGAAAGTTGTCGAGGAACGTGTTTACAAGCCTAAGGTGCCATATCCTTTACCACCTAGAAATCTCAGAAATCCCATCACTGCAGAGAAGTTGCTCGCTTTTGAAAAGATGATAAGGAGGATTCCCCATACTATGTCTTTTGAGAAGATGGTAAGGAGAACCCTGACTAGTTAGTTTGTCTGCATTCATTGATTTCCTGAGAAATACCTTGAACCTATATTTCCTCCATCGAATTTACAACAAGTTTAATCTACGTTATTGCTTTCAATTACATTGATCACTTAGCTTAATTCAACCCTTAAAATTTATTGTGTGATTTTTGAGTCTTTGTGAATTCGACCCCTAAGTATTACAATCAACAAAACTATTAGTATTTTAGGATATTACATTTGAACTTATCAAATTTGGCGTCGTTGCCGGAGAGCAAAATACTTACAATATCATACGAGAAGGCCCTTCAAAATGACAATAAAGCAAACAAATGGAATAGAAGTGACTTAAATATATTGAGCCGTTTTTTGTATTTATGATATCCACATAACATAAATACAAAAAACGACATGGAGAAGAATCTAAGTGAGTTAATCAGAAGATTTTATACAATCAAGTGACCAACATAAAATATTTTCCATTAAACAATGTGTAAATGCATTTTAAAAAACTTTTGAAGAAATCTGAAGGAGAAAAAGGTCGCATATTCCCCAATTTGTCAAAGAACATGCTTTAATGCTTAAATTTGAACCTGGAGAATTGTAAAAAGATTGATTGAACTATTTATATGTTTTTTTTATCCAAAACTAAAAATAAAGTTTAGCATGCTTTAACCTAAACTCATAAGTCCATAACTATATCAAACATGAGTAATCATAAAACATGACAAACCTTAAACCTTGTAAACCCCAAATCTTACCGGACATGTAACACAAATTAAACTTAAAGATCTAATAGAAGAAGCAAACGAATTGGAATTGTAGAACTTACATCTTCCCATTTTAGAAATGCGTTTTGAATAAATGTTAAGGCCCTTTGCGAACTGACCTCAATTGTATCCTGGAATATAAGAATTTTAAGCACCCCATCAAGCTCACTCTCCTCTATCTCACCCTTCTCCTCCGTTGACGCATCCAATGGCTCTGATTTCACCCTACAATGAGTATTATCGGCGGAGAACAATCAAAGTGTCAAATGGCGGTAACTGCCTAACTGGATGTGGAAGATATCCGAAACTCTCTGGAAGATATCCGGATGTGGGAAAAATCAGTGCCAGCATTATGTGTACACTGTGAGAGTTAGTGAGCTATCTCTCGGGCACTGAGTAAGTTATAAAATGGCAAATCTCGAGAATGACATAAGACCATTTAGACAACTGATCTCAAAACGGCTGATAACTTAGCGGATCTGTTTCCCAAAAAGTTAGCCTCGAGATCAAGTTTGTTAAATCATCAAAAGGAATGGGTTTAAAGCCTATAGAAAAAGATGACGTTTGACAGATACCCCACCTATGTGACTGGAGATCCCAAGATCTAGGTTCAAAGGGAAACAAAATTGAACTGATTCGAATTTGAGCACTGTGAGACTATGTCTCTGCCCAGTTTCTAGGATGATAAAACAGTGCTACCTGTGGATAGTAAGGATAAGCGTTGGCTTTTAATGATTGCATAGATGTGTAGATAGTGGAGTGTGACAGGACACTTCTGAAAACAAGCTAATAAAAGATCACCTAGTGAAGTGTGAAATGAGGGCCGTTTCTAGGAGAATGAACGAGAAAGCTATATTCTCCAAATTCACTCACGAATACCAGGAATGTTCAAGGCCAAAATGAACACAATAGAGAACAAAGTTCTACGAGAAAATGTCTCTATGCGATACATGTTGTCTAAGTTTACATCAAAATCCGGGTAGTTCAAGACATCATGTTCACCTCCTGGCCGAGTAAACTAGACAGATATCAAAAATGATTGGTTCAAAGCTGGAAAACGCTACTTCTCAGATGCAGTTACATTTTCGTATACTCTCGAAAGTCTGTCTACGTCTAGATGAGTCTAGTCAAGTATGTCTAGTAAAGTCTAGTATGTTCAATTTTCATATGTTTAGAGTCATTTCTATTCATGTGGGGGATTGTTGGAACTAATTTTTTATCAAAGCTTGAGGGATTGATAAAATTGTGTTAATGTGAAAAGAAATGAGTTAAGCTCATTCGAATGAAATGTTTTCATTGGCTGAGAAATATTTTCTCGTGTATATATTTTGGAATAGTTGTGTCATTGATTTAAATGACTAACAACAAGAGAGAAGAAAAGACCACACGCGCGTCGATCGCATCTTGGGCCTGATGGGCTCGTGGATTTTTAGAGGTATCGATCGATGCCCCTTGGTATCGATCGATACTCGATGGGCCGACTTAAAAAATCGCAGCCCCTAGAATTTTCTGAGGAATATTCCATATTTGTCTGGAAAAAACCCTAGCCTCTCTCCTATATATACTGGCCGCTTTTCACCTTAAAAATCATCCTCTGATACACTAAAAACACATCCTAAAAGTTCTAGCAAAAGTTCTCTCAATTCCCTACTGCTTAGAGTAAGTTTCTATTCGAGAGATGATGCAATGAGTTGCCAGTTTTCTTTGTTTCATCGAAAACTTAAGAGAGAAGAAAAGCAAGATGTGGATCTTGATGTTGATTCCTCTGACGATGATGAAAATACATAATGCGAAGAAGATTTATATGATGATTCCGATGCTTCTTCGTCTGATGAGGACGATTTGGATTGTGAGAGATATTTGGTTGATGATCGTGATGTCGATCCTGAAGATGTTAGCTCATCTCGATGGTCGACTTCGTACTTGGTCCTATATTGTAGCTTTGCTGTAATCGATCAGGTTGGTTGTTGTCGAGTTACCTCGCATCGCTACAAGATAGTATTTCTCCCGTTGTCTATTCGGGAAAGGTCATACAGTTTGTTTCTCCATTGCTTTTGGTTTTATGATATTATGACCCGAGCGCTCGACTTCCAACATTTGATTGGTAATATTACATTTTTCTTTATTGTTCCCTTCTTTCTTTTTGCTAATATTTTACTGTTTTTTCTTCTTTTTATATGATTCGTTTTATTTTTGTCTTTCTCTTTTACCAGACTTATATTAGATGTTATGGGGACTGTATTGAAGATGGGTGAACTATGTGATGCCAACAATGATGCTTTTGAAGAGAATATGTCGTATGTTCGGTTCGAACTTACGGATGCGGGGTAGAATTCATCGTTTATATGTCTCTATATTTATTTTCTAAATATAGAGAATTTAGTGAATTTGATTCGTTGGTCTTATCGGCATGTGTTAGGAGGGAATGTCGTCTACCGTGTATTGCATGTGGTGCCTTGGCAAGGACTTTCTATAAAGTGTATCAACGAAACACAAGTGAACCTGTCGTTTGTGTACTGAGATTTTGGAAGATGACAAATGGCCAAGGTAGAGTTTAAGTTCCGATTGCATGTTGTGTTATATTGATAACGAGGTCGATGAGTTTAGGGCTACGGAAGTGTTGTTTTTTTAAAATAAAAAAATTGAATTTGTCTTTTTGTTTAGTTTTACATGGTTAATGTATTGAATCTTTGCTGAGTGTCTCAAATGAGACACCCTTCTCCCTCTCTCTCTTCTCTTTTCATTTTTTCATTTTTTTTATTGGTGGGTGTCTCAATGCAAATGCTCTGAGTGTCTTAAACGAGACACGGTGTCTCAATTTTCTTTTTCTCTCTCATGGGTTTTCAATTTGTTTCTTTTTTTTTAATTATCAGATACACTATACTATTTGGTGAGACACTCACCGTTGTGGGTGTGGCTTAAATATATTGAACCGTTTTTTGTATTTATGTTATGCACACAACATAAATACAAAAAAAACGACATGGAGAAGAATCTAAGTGAGTTAATCAGAAGACTTTATACAATCAAGTGACCAACATAAAATATTTTCCATTAAACAAGGGAAATTCTACAAAATAGCACCAAAAAACTTAAAGTTCAATAATTTAGCACACAAGGGTGAAAATCCCAAAACTAGCATTCATTAAAAGAAAAATTGACTAAACAACCCTTGTTTTTTAATAAAACAAAATTAAGCTAACAACCAAAAAAAAATATTTGAAAAGAAAAAAAAAACATACATCGAAAAGGAAAATCGCATCGTCGTTGGATCACCGGATCTCTCGTCAGAGTTGAACGGAATTGTCACCGGAGATCACCAAGTTTCTCGTCGCCGGAAATCTTATGAGAAATTGGTTTCAGATTTGTGGTGAAGTCTGCTTTATCGTTGATGTTTTCTGGTTCGGCGATGCGTTTTTGATTTCGAAGAGATTGTTTTTTTTGTTTTTTTTTTTACTTTCCAAAATACAAATTCAAGGAAACTTGGATTCGAGCTTGTGATTTATGTTTCTTCGTGGTCGATTTTCGGAATGAGTATTGGTATCTGAATATGGGTCTTCTTTTCTTTCGCTACTTTTGAATTCCCGAAGTTGATTCCGATTCGGGATTTTTCTTGGATTTTGTTTTCTTTGAAAATTGTTAGAGATTTGTAAGCAAATTTGTTGTCTTTCAAACTCACAATCGACGTATTGATCTTCATGTGGTTAAATTGGATTCTGGATTTTGTGAAGAGAGCAAAATTATTTTCTTATCACTTTAATATCGAAGCTTGGTCAGATCAATTTCACTGTTTCTGTAGTTTCTAACTGTTTAAACTTTCGTTGGAATCACTAAGCAAAGAAATCAGCATATGGCGCTTCGAAGAGTGTGAACAAGCGCTTCACCAGTGAAGCCTCTCCATAAATAGATTATGGGAACTCGAGCAAAACCAAGCAACGAGTGAGTTTTGTCGTCATTGACCAATCTTATCTGGGTAAATCACGTGGATGTTCTTTGTTATCTTATTAAGAGTCACTTTAATCAAAGCTAAACTTGTTGCACAAGATGGAAATCTGTTAGGAATGGGGAGGCTGAGAAATTTTTGGTTTTTCCTTTGATTGGACCCTCTTCTAGTGCTTTTTTTTTGCTATCTTCGTTTTTTGAAATCTGAATCAGATATAATTCTTATTTTTTGTTGACTGCTGTTTTTTTCTCATCCTAGAAGAAGAAATTGGCTGACAAGATGGGACCTCAGTGGACGAGAGGAGAGCTTGAGCATTTCTATGACGCCTATCGTAAGCATGGGGGAGACTGGAAAAACGTAAACTGCGTTGCACAATATGGTTTTATGTGACTACTTTCTCAATTTTGTATGCCTTCAAAGTCTTAAGACTAATTCTTCCCTGGAATTTGCTTACACTTTTCGACTAATACTGTTCATTTTGTAATTACGATACATTTTGTGATTACTCCAAACTGGTGTAGTGTTCAATGGCTGCAGATATATATATATATATATATATAACGTATTTAGGAAAGAAATGAAATGATCATTTCTAGAAAATGAAAGTGCAAACTTTGGTAATGAAATGATCATCTTGAAAATGAATCATATTTAGGAACATATATAACGTATTTCGGAAAGACTTCTTAAATGAACAAATGATGAAAAATGATATTTTCTTGAAAATGAATCATATTTAGGAACATATATAACGTATTTCGGAAAGACTTCCTAAATGAACAAATGATGAAAAATGATCATTTCTTGAAAATGAATCGTATTTAGGAACATATATAACGTATTTCAGAAAGACTTCCTAAATGAACAAATGATGAAAAATGATCATTTCTTGAAAATGAATCGTATTTAGGAACATATATAACGTATTTCGGAAAGACTTCCTAAATGAACAAATGATGAAAAATGATCATTTCTTGAAAATGAATCGTATTTAGGAACATATATAACGTATTTCGGAAAGACTTCCTAAATGAACAAATGATGAAAAATGATCATTTCTTGAAAATGAATCGTATTTAGGAACATATATAACGTATTTCGGAAAGACTTCCTAAATGAACAAATGATGAAAAATGATCATTTCTTGAAAATGAAACGTATTTAGGAACATATATAACGTATTTCGGAAAGTCTTCCGAAATGAACAAAAACAGAAAACGATATTTTCTGTTGATTTCCATGCGTAAATGAAGCATCAGAACAAATGTGTTGTTGTTTTGTCTACACAAAGAAATAAAGAAAGATTCAAATGATGAAAACTGATCCTTTCTTGAAAATGAAACGTATTTAGGAACATATATAACGTATTTCGGAAAGTCTTCCGAAATGAACAAAAACAGAAAACGATATTTCATGTTGATTTCCATGCTTAAATGAAGCATCAGAACAAATGTGTTGTTGTTTTGTCTACACAAAGAAATAAAGAAATATTCAAATGATGAAAGTTGATCCTTTCTTGAAAATGAACAAAATAGCACATATATAACGTATTTCAGAAAGTCTTCCTTAAACTTTCTTGTGGATTTTTAAATTGGTCACATAATGGATTTTTTTCTGAGTATATTGTTGTTCGACAGAGGAAGTGTTCAAGAGAAATAAGACATTTCCAGTTTCAGGGATTAACTCAATAGGAAATGGAAGAAGAAAAATTAATAATTTATATTTTCCTCCTAATCATCGATGAATGTTAATCCAAGAAGAAGAAGAACCTGCAATTGTATATCTGCAACTGCAACATTTTAATTTGATAATCTGTAAGTATAAATTGGAGAGTTTCCGGATCAGCGATTGTCTACACATCCCTTTACAGCTAATTTTGCCGGCGATCTGCAGAAAATAAAGCACACTTACTGATCAAGACACATCAAAGCAAACAAATACGTGCAAGCAAACATGAAATCAATAGTCATTGGCAGTTATGATGAATTCAGGAATCACCAAGCAAACAGGAAATCAAAGTATTTTGTTACAAACAAAAATGGAGTGTTTCCTCTATGGTAGGCAATATAAGCTATCCATTTGATCTTAAAGTTTGAACCTTTTGACATCTCATTATCCAGCTGAGCTATTACACAAGCTTCACAAACTGAAACACGAGGAACTTAACACAATTACTTTAAAAAGAAGTGAAACTGGGCAAAATTTCAAATCACAACTTGTATATGATGCACATGTTCCATGAATGATAATGGCAGCATGTGCGTTAACACTTTCAACCATTAAAACGGTATGGTGATATAGACCAGACAACACATTACATCAAACAACTAGGAGTCATGTTCAATTGTTTTACATTCATTTCTCAAAGACGAAGATTCAATCTTCTAAAAAATCACAGCATGGCTTTCAAGAGCATAACCATCACAAAACTACTCATCGGTCCACCAATTGACAAATTCACGTTCATCATTACAACTTGGAATAACCAAACCTAGCCGCAGCAACATTATCAATATCAAAGCCTAAGGATTTTTCTAAAATCCGAGGATTACATCAACAGAACTAGTAATCGGAATTTGCATACACCTACAAATCCACTAGTAACCAAGTTGCAGCTAATCAACCAATGCAAGAACACAACATATTACAACATTCTGAGGAGAATTTTGACTTATCTTTTATGACGCCGGCTTCTCTTAGGCCCCCAGCCTTGGAGCTTAGCAATGGGACAACCACACTTTGATCGGAAAAGCAATACAGCTCGACCACTAGGCGGAGCCATCTTCCTCAGCTCAGCTCTCAAACACTCGTAATCAGGATTGCTCTCGCTGCCTCCTTTCCACGGCAACCGATCAATCTCCTTAGATGATCCCGATTTGATGCATTCCTCCGTCTGCAGCTGCAAATCAAACTCCATTGCCTTCTTCAATCCCTTGCACTTGGGGTTACGGCACTTCCTCGATCTCGACCCGCAACACAGGTCGAGGAACGCAATCGACGCCGCGAAGAAGACCGCAAAGACGAAATTGAATAGCTCGGAGAGAACATTGCTCATCACACTGAAAATTATATCAGGATAAAATAATATTTTGTCTCTTTAATGAATGCTAAAAATGGGGCTTTTTTATTAGGGTGCTAGTTTGGTCAGAAAGTTTTCAAAAAGTGCTATTTTGATCAATTTCTCATTAAACAATGTGTAAATGCATTTAAAAAAACTTTTGAAGAAATCTGAAGGAGAGAAAGGTCACAGATTCCCCAATTTGTCAAAGAACATGCTTTAATGCTTAATTTTAAATTTGAACCTGGAGAATTGTAAAAAGATTGATTGAACTATTTATATGTTTTTTGATCCAAAACTAAAAATAAAGTTTAGCATGCTTTAACCTAAACTCATAAGTCCATTACTATATCAAACGTGAGTAATCATAAAACATGACAAATCTTAAACCTTGTAAACCCCAAATCTTACCGGACATGTAACACAAATTAAACTTAAATATCTAATAGAAGAAACAAACGAATTGGAATTGTAGAACTTACATCTTCCCATTTTGGAAATGCGTTTTGAATAGATGTTAAGGCCCTTTGCGAACTGACCTCAATTGTATCCTGGAATATAAGAATTTTAAGCACCCCATCAAGCTCACTCTCCTCTATCTCACCCTTCTCCTCCGCTGACGCATCCAATGGCTCTGATTTCACCGATACAATGAGTATTATCGGCGGAGAACAATCAAAGTGTCAGATGGTGCCTAACTGGCAAACTCGAAAGGGAATCCAGGGAGAGACAAATACACATCTCCCGTGTTAATTTTGATGCCCATTTCTTGTTATGATGTCTTCTTCTGGGTGCCGCCGCAGATACGAAACAAATTGCATGCGTGATGTCATATAATTGAGATAGTCCGTGTTTCTTTCTGTTTTGACTACAACATATTTAAACGGTCCAAAAAGTTAAAAATCGAGTAAGAGGGAAGACCAATCGGTGGTAGAAGCATCATAATATGAGATAATACGATGAAAGAAGAAGCCGAAGTAAAGTTTCATGAGACGGCGATTCAGAAATTGGAAACCTCGAATCGTAGTATTTTACTTTAACCGGGGCACGTGGCACACTAAGGGAAATCAGAATCCAAATCGGGGAATGGGAGAGAGACTTGACGGTAATTGAAAGGGCCTTCGATATGAGGAGATATACGCTTGTTCTGAAAACATGGAAAATGGTTTGAAATTTTCAATTAGCCATAACGAACATCATTAGTTCATAAAACCAACGAAATCTCAAACATTTTTCAGCATCTTCAATTTCGCGTACGAACGAAGCAGATAAAGAAAGGGGAAAGCGATTCATAACATGAAGAGCTCACATGAAATGGTCAAATAAGGCGCAAAACAATCCCAATTCATGTGTAGAAAAGTTCATACTCGCCGGAGAAGCAGCATAGAGAGCAGTTAACTTCCAGAACATGCTGGAAGAAAGAAACATAACAGAGGATGATGACAAAGAAGCGAAGAAAGATACATGCTAATTAGATCTCTTCTCAGACCCAAACTGAAATCACTAATCTTGAGGCAGTCACCAAAAAAAAACCCTAATTTGATGCTCATTAAGAAGGAGTGACACAAATGAGAAAATACGCGAAGGAAGAGTAAGAGGAGACGATGAATTTATATTTAATCTCGAAATATAACATGTCACTAAGAAAGGGAAGATGAGGCGATGAGTTGCCAGTTTTCTTTGTTTCATCGAAAACTTAAGAGAGAAGAAGAGCAAGATGTGGATCTTGATGTTGATTCCTCTGACGATGATGAAGATACATAATGCAAAGAAGATTTATATGATGATTCCGATGCTTCTTCGTATGATGATGCTCGCGATGTCGATCCTGGATTGTGAGAGAGATTTTGTTGATGATCGCGATGTCGATCCTGAAGATGTTAGCTCATCTCGATGGTCGACTTCGTACTTGGTCCTATATTGTAGCTTTGCTGTAATCGATCAGGTTGGTTGTTGTCGAGTTACCTCGCATCGCTACAAGATAGTATTTCTCCCGTTGTCTATTCGGGAAAGGTCATACAGTTTGTTTCTCCATTGCTTTTGGTTTTATGATATTATGACCCGAGCGCTCGACTTCCAACATTTGATTGGTAATATTACATTTTTCTTTATTGTTCCCTTCTTTCTTTTTGCTAATATTTTACTGTTTTTTCTTCTTTTTATATGATTCGTTTTATTTTTGTCTTTCTCTTTTACCAGACTTATATTAGATGTTATGGGGACTGTATTGAAGATGGGTGAACTATGTGATGCCAACAATGATGCTTTTGAAGAGAATATGTCGTATGTTCGGTTCGAACTTACGGATGCGGGGTAGAATTCATCGTTTATATGTCTCTATATTTATTTTCTAAATATAGAGAATTTAGTGAATTTGATTCGTTGGTCTTATCGGCATGTGTTAGGAGGGAATGTCGCCTACCGTGTATTGCCTGTGGTGCCTTGGCAAGGAATTTCTATGAAGTGTATCAACGAAACACAAGTGAACCTGTCGTTTGTGTACTGAGGTTTTGGAAGATGACAAATGGCCAAGGTAGAGTTTTAGTTCCGACTGCTTGTTGTGTTATATTGATAACAAGGTCGATGAGTTTAGGGCTACGTAAGTGTTGTTTTTTAAAAATAAAAAATTGAATTTGTCTTTTTGTTTAGTTTTACATGGTTAATGTATTGAATCTTTGTGTGTGTAGGCGATACCGTCTTCGGAACTGATGAACGGCCACCGGAGATCCCTTGTGCTTATGATTTTCTAATCTCTTTGAATGACGGTTGTAATTTGAACCCAAAATCTTTATATTTTGTTTAAGTATCTATGTCTTTATTTTGAACATGAATATTTGATAATATTATTATTTATGTCTCGAATTTCTTATATATTCTATTCAATTGTAAATCTCTACTGATATATCGTGTGATTATCGATAGAGATATATTTTGATATTGATTGTGTTTAGGTTATCTTATAGTTATCGTCTTTACACTTTTTCGTTGTTTTCATATTTACTTGGTGAATGTGTCTTCGGTTTATTAGAATTAATTTTATCATTTTGGTTATTTAAATTTTTAGAAGCACGATCAATATATATTATCAATCGATTTTATTGTTTTGATGTTCGATAATTTTTTGAATTCTACTATTATTTATATAATTTAGTTTTTTTTAAAAATAATTAATATATCGAGTATAAACAATGATCATATAGATAGTCAGTACTTATTTCCTTTATATATATATAGGATAATTTTCTAATCGTACGTCTCCTAGAAAAAGAAATTGTAAAACTATATCTATGATTTTTGGATTAAAGAAAAATAAAAAATTTGGATGATCGAACAAGACTACTTTCCATTTAAAAAAAAAAATAGAAACGAATCAAAAGTAATGGTTCGTTGTGCCATAGAAGAGTAAACATTTATATTTCTGTAAAAAAATTATTGTTTACACTCTTAAATTTGACAGACGGATATCTACCATCCCTTTTTTCAATGTAACATTGAAACTGAACATTGAGTCAAGTCTTTCCGAATATATCTCTCTTACAAAATTCTATATAATATTTTTATAGTCAAGTCTACAATTAAAATTCGTTCTTACAAAAAAAAAAGTGTAGAATTGGTTCTTACAATCGAAACAGTTACCAATATGATTAACAAGTTTCAAAGAGACAATTTGGAAGATCTCCATCATATTGGAGAGGTTTGGGAAATCAATGTCAAGATCTTGCGTTTATGGAACAAACAAACAGTTGATGGGCCAAGTATCGAGATGGTTGTAATGGATGAGAAGGTACTATTGTTATTGTTGATGTTATTTTATTTTGTGTTATCTTGATATCAGTTAATGTTACGTATTTATTATTTTCTTGTGAACATTCCCGATTCATCATTTCAATTTTGTTCGTGTGTAAACAGATCTTCTGTAAAAGGTTAAATATTTATCACCATATTTTCACAGGGGTTAAAGATATTTTCTACGATTATGCCATTGCATATTCCTATTTATGAGGATAATCTCAACCAAGATGAGTGCAAGTTGTTCTTTGGCTTCAAAGTACTCCCTTATATTGAAAATCCACGACTCGCCTGTAACAAGTATAAAACTATGTTTAAAAATTCAACAATCGTACGAAATATTGATGCAAGAACATATTGCTTATTTTTGACGCACCAACATTCAAACATGTTTTTGATCATAGTATTGGTCATTATGTCGTAACAAGTTAAATAATTTATGTTACAATAGAATTATGAATTTGCTAATATCCAGAATAATTGTTTTTCAGTTGAAAATTTTATTATATGCTTCTCTTAGATTTAATTATGGCTATTTCTGGCAATGGAGATTTAAAAATCGAGGTAGCGAGCGATGGAATCGAAAGGAAGTACACAATATATTTTCATCTAATGGACGCTGAGTAAGTATAGAATTCAAGCTATTTGGTTTTGTTCTACGTCGAAGATGATGTATTGTATATATGAAATGATCAAACTTACTTCATTAATTTGTGAATATAGAGATCGTATGGCATTATGTCGTGCAAATGGGGATATTGCCAAAGACTTTAACGATCAATGGAGTGTTATTCGAACATATGGTATAGTCTGTGTGTTAAGGTTTTGGTCGTTTGAGGAAGATGAATGTATATTTGGCATATTATATGGGTTTTACTGTTTGCATATTTAGCTTTTTAAAACCAATTGAACTTTACTAATGTATATATTGATTTTATCGTTACATTTAGATATCGACGGAAATGCAATACTTTTGGTTAGATCATTCCTTGGCTGTTCCCAATTTATGTTAGATCCTCAGAAGAAAGAAGCTTTTGATTTCCAAAAGCAGTAAGTCCTTTTTTTTTACATTTTCGTTTAGTATTATATATATATATATATATATATATATATATATTAAGATTTCACTCGCACTCTGATTCTTTTTACATGTTTTTGATAAAGACAGATTGTGGATCAGTGATTGATTAATAATTAAACAGAATTATATTTTTTAATTATGCATCAATTATATTACCCTATGTTTTACTCAGTTTGACATTTTTATATTTATGTTTAAATTTGTCCGTACTCTGTTAGTTATGTTTGCGATTTTCCGAATACAATGTCGTATGTTTTGGTTAATTTTTTTTATTCGTATATTGTTTGTTTCACTAAATTTATTATGCCGTTTTCGTGGTTTAATGCAATGGAAAATATATGACATGTTTTCTTATTTAGTTTTTTTTGTCACGAATAAATCGTCATCGATAATCGTCACCGTATCAAGAATATTACTTTTTATGTTATAGATGATGTTTTGGTTATTTTTTTGTATTATTCTTATTTAGTTTGTGATCGATTATGTGGATTATTTATAATTATATTTTTTGATGTGAAATTAGATAGTTTTACTAAGAAATTTTATAAGAAATCATGCCCACACTTGGCGCGGGCCACCACCTAATAGTATATAATTATTACTTCATTTCCGATGACATGACTTTGTAACAATAAGAAGTTCATCCATGTTTCCACCGCTCTATCATAAAAATAGGCATTCTATGTTCTTATAACAAAAATTAGTTGTTTTGTAATAAAAGAAACAAGAAATCGATTGTTTTGAGAAAACATTAGTACATAGCTAGATTTGCTATGTCTTTGATTTTTTTAAAATAGATTTTCTATGTTATTGATAAAAAAATAGTTATGTTATGTTATTGGTGAAGTTATTCATTCACGTATGAAGAAAAAAATCGATTTTGTTTTTAAAAATTCAAATCATGTTAGACGTGAAAAAAAAAAAAAAATTTAGTAGTCTTTGGACTGTCACGCCATTGAATCGAATTTTGGGGATTTTATATATAAAATACCTATTTCGTAGTTGGAGAAGAATGTATTGGCACATTGTAAATGATGGTTTAATATATATAATTTTGCTATTTTCTATTTGCTAATTTCTTTGTGTGTATAAAACGTTTATTTTTGAAGGAAATCTATTTAGTGATTAGCTTTGGTGCATCGGATCCAAACTTCGTATCAGGTGAATTCTTCCCTTACATCGCTATAACCAAGAAATCGAAAGCTGCTCCATCACCAGGAAAACCGAACACGGCTTTTGCGTTAACGGCGACCTCTTTCACAAGCGAATCGAAAAGCTAAGAGTAAGTGGAATCTTGGCTTTTCCGTCGAGTAACGCAACGACTTGTGAATTATTGGCGATGAACCTCCATGAGGCACATTGACACGAAAACATGTTGGGTTCGTTGTCTTCTTCGTCGCCTTGTAAAAGAGAAAAGAACATTTATTAGTGTAGAACGTCTATTTTTTGTTTCAATATTAGAGACTAAATTCTATGTGTATAGAACGTCTTTTCTCAATTTTGCAATTTGCTTGAACCTCTTTTCCTTTGTTATTGAGACTATTTTGCTATTGTTTAAAACTAATGGAGACTATTTTACTAATTTTTTTAGGCGATCTGAGTCTCTTTTTCTTTGGTATAAAATATCAATATTTCCTTTGAACGCTCATTTAGATGATCTTGTGTCAAGTGAGCTTCATTTCCTTTGGTATGGAAGGTAGGTCTTTTTTTCTCAGTTAGAGACGAATGCAGTGACACGTTGTAAATGAATGTTTAATATATGGATGATCAAAGTGCACAAATGATTCTATACTATTTTTTTTGGGAAAATCGCATTTTTAACTTTCATGGATGAAAAAGGTAGCAGTTTAAACATTCAAGATAATTATACTAACACATCAAACCTTCAATCTGGCAAATTTGTTTGCGCCGCCATCAAACATAACGGAACAGTGACGGTCCGTTACAGAATAGTTAATTTTGTTGAATTTAATTAAAACATTGTGATTATTTTATTATGTTTGAAATTGGAAAGAAAAAAAACATTAAGTAAAACCCCCGACAAAAAAAAATAAAAAATAGAAATCCCCAAATCGATTTTGGGGATTTAGGGTTCATGAGAGAGTGAAAACCCAGAAAATCGAAGAAGAGATATTGGAGGGAAGTGATCCAGCTTCACCCACATGTTATGCTCCAAGTGAAGTAAGCATAGAGTGGAGCCATAGTGACAGCAAATGCTGCAGATTTCTCTGTTATGTCAGAATATGCAACAAGTCCTGTAAGAAGAAACCGATCTTCTCAGATTCCTCGAATCCCTACTAATACTGCTGAAAAAGAACCGCATAGACGGAAATCGAGTAGCAGCAGAAGTGGTGGTCTCTTAACATAATTATTTTCATAACACAATTCTTTTAGAAGCCAAATCTGCAATGCTGACAATTTAGGGGAGGTTATTGGTTCTTGCATTTTAATAGATTTAGAAATCCAAACAAAATCAAGTGTTATTGGTTCTATAATTTTGAAATCCATATCCAAATTTTGTGTTATTGGTTCTATGATTTTAAAATCCATGTTAAAATCAAGTGTTATTCAATAGTAATGATTTTCATAAGGATTTGATTTTAATTTGGATTTGAATGGATTTACAAGTGTTTTTAAGAGTAAAATACAAAGGAGCAAATATCGAGTGAAACATTGTTATTTGGTTGGATTTGGATTTACAAGTGTTTTTTTTTTCAAGATGAAACTACTACGTAGAATTAAAAATAGAAAGACACCTATCAATTTTTGAATGATCGGATCATCAACATTGTTAAGAGGACTAGTTCTCCCTCTTTTTCTTAAAGGGAGTTTTTCCAAAGTATTATTTGAACCACTACAAAAAAAATCTTCACCAGAATTTGTTTGCTCCTTTTACGTTTCCATAAATCCACCTGTTCGAGCATCAATAGTATCGCCCAATCCAATCGCACTCCTACCCGACACTACATTCTTTTCAAATATCACTTTGAGATCATCAAACTCTTCAAAAATTTCGTCACAAATTTTTTTATAGTTCGGATGTGCCCCTAAAATACGATAAAAAAACCAACATAATAAAAAATCTATGCATATATCAAAGAAGCCGTAAATCATTTTTTAAAAATAAAATTTACCTTTATGTAATCAGCCCACACTTCATCTACTCCACGAAATGAAAAAGAGTTGTTTAACCATCGACATGACTCATTGAGAAACGTTGTTGAAAGAATCTTTGGTATCTTCAAATCTCGATTCCTAATTTTTAAGTTTGTTCCTCCTTTTCCTTATAAGACACAAGAAAAAATCGTACTTGTATGTGCTGGTTTACATAACTTTATTTGAAAGTACTGTCGAACAGATAGTTTTCATGAAGAAACAAATTATGATGAAGAAGAAGAAGAAGATCTTGAAGAAGTTAATAACAATGATGAAGAAATTCTTGGAACCCAAGATCAAGAAAGAGAACATACCAATCAATTGAGAGCAATAATTGCAACAAACATGTGGACATTCTATATTTTAGGAGATTACTAGATAATTAGTGAAAGAAAAAGAACGAAAATTTTTTTTGGTTTGTTTTTTTTTATTTTCTTATAATACTAAAATTTTTGTAAAACTATTTGGTTGATTTACAATAATCCATTTATTTGATTTTGAAATCTAATTATTTATCTTTGAACTCCACTTCTCTGATTTTTAAAATCAATGGATTCATTAAAATTTCTAAATCTTAGAAATCCATTAAAATGCAAGAACCAATAACCCCCACTTAGCTTACAGAGACAATCAACCCAAAACGAGACCAAAACATCCTTCATATTTGGTTTTTTCTCACTGGGTACATAAAGTTTCTGAATCCCAATCAATAAGAACATTCAAACTTCAAAGTTCCATAAAGTCAAAATCTAAAACATCCCAAGCAAACATACAAACCCAGATTATAATCCAATTCAGCGAAATTGCACAGAAATTTAATCCCAAAATATTGAGATGGCAGACGGCGAGATGAAGGAGACGCCACCGTGATAACTATTTATTTTGGTGTGAACTCTTCAAAACGTGGCACCAAATCTTTCGCTATGGTCATTTTAATTTGCAGAATGTTGCAATTTCTGGGGTTTGACTTTCTCATGAAACCTAAATCCCCAAAATCGATTTGGGGAATTTCTATTTTTTGTCGGGGGTTTACTTAAGATTTTTTTTTTTTTTTTGCAATTTCAAATAATCAACATGTTTAATTAAATTCAACGGAGTTAACTATTCCGTAACGCACCGTCAATGTTCCGTTACGTTTGAGCGACACAAACAAATTTGCCAGATTGAAGGCTTAATGTGTTAGTATAATTATCTTGAAAGTTTAAAGTGGTAGTGTAATTCTCTCAAGGTTTAAAGTGTTATATTTTTCATCCATGAAGATTAAAAATGCGATTTTCCCTATTTTGTTTTGACTTTGTATGTATTTTTTAGTTGATAGATTTGTTATGTCTTTGATATTTTAAAATAGACATGCTATGTTATTGATAAAAAGTAAAATTCATACGTTATAGGTGTTGTTATTGACGTATGAAAAAAAATTGGGTTTGTTTTTTAAAATTCAAATCAGGTTAGACGTAAAATAAAATCAATGTTTTTTGGTACTAATACAAGATTGAACCAGTTAACAGTATGCGAGTTATGCAAAAAAAAAAATATTTGGGGTAAATATATGTGCTATCATAATAAATAGTATGTACGTCTATTTTTTCATGACTAAGGGTAAAATCATCCAGAAAACATGCCACATGTTACTTGCTTAATTTCATCAAACCCATAGCTATATTCTTCATAATTTAGTGAGCTAATTGTCCCATTGGAGAATTGGAAAAAAAAGACACATTGACTTTGAAAAAAAAATAATAGAAGACACTTTGACGACACTTTGACTATTTGTTTGTGAATATAAAACTTTTATAATGAATTTTGGAAAAGTAAACCTAATAATAATGTTAATCCTATTATTCTCTTAATAATATTTTTTTTCTAATATATATTAGTTATAATTTTATTATGTATACAAAAAAAAAATTACCAATTGATTTGGTTTGCAACAACTACTCTTTTGTTGGAAATATCTAATTTGCTAATTGAGGTTTCCTTGACAATGAGACAAACTAGGATTCTTCTTCCATGACTTGCTCATATCTATTAGAACAGGGCACGGAGCTGATATCTTGAATTTTTATGTATTTGTGATCCGTTCCGCTCTGTCTGGATCAAAAATATTAGTTTGATTTGTATTTGCTCCACATTTAACCGGATCTCTAGTGTTTGGATATCTGTTATAATCATGATATTTTGCCGTATCCGATCCGCTCAATAGTAATTTTAAATTAATTATAAAAATATAATATATAGACACAGTTCAAATTTAACCTAAAAATTGGTAATATTTCATATAAAAACTATTTTCTTTTTAATTTGTTGAACTTTAATGTTTTAATAATTAATTGGATGAATAAAAAATTTAGTAAAATTATATATAGATAGAATAATTATACTATATATGTAATTATCTATATACATATTCATATATACATAAACATATATCTTAAAATTTTAGTATTTGTGATTTGATTTGTTTTTAACGGATACTAAATGTTAATATTTTCTTTGCTTTTCGGATCGAACCAAATTTAATGGATATTTTGTCCAGCCCTAAAATTATCTTCCATGATTCAAACCACAATTCTGGTTTTGTGTTCGAACAACATTTTAACTAACTTCCCCACCTGCTCTAGGGTTTATATCACCAACGAAATGTGATGAACCCTCGTGATAAGCCATTCCTTTCGCAAGAAGAAATCAACAGAAGGTGAAGAACTTGGAAATTTGGAGAAGGAAATCATAGATGTTGAAGAAATAGGGGTTGTTCCCGTTGTGCTCCTAGTTCGATTTTCGGTGAGAGGGATGCCTTAACTCATGTCATAAGGTATTACCCCGGGCTAAGGATCAAATTCTCAGATGCCCATCTTGCCTTACCAAAATTCTCAAAAATCCCCGTTATAAAAATTATTTTGTTATTATTTTTTTTTTAAATCGAAAAAGCGTTAAAAGACTTGTCCACTCTTAAACACTTTGTTATTTACGAACTCAACCACCCAAATCCACACCCAACCCGAGATATCCACACCCCACCCGCGACACTACACTAAACCTGCGATATCGTGTCGAATCTAATGAAATCGGGTCAAATTCCGAATCTAAAATCCCTAAAAACGACATTCCCCCCCCCCTTTCTTCTTTAGCTTCAACGGATCTCTTCAAACTCAAATTTCTAAGTTTCGTTCGTGGTACGAAAGGGACAACTAGGCCCAACTATATTTCGATTTCGAATCACATCTTCCAAGGTATGTTGAAATCGATTTTGTGTTTCTGTTTTTGTCTAGAATTCGATGTGAAATTGTGGGTTTTTCAATCGATATCTTTTCGATTTTGAAATTCTCTCTGTTTTTTAGGGTTTTCATTTTGTTGTGTGCTTAAATTGTGTGTGCTATGTCTTGAACAATGAACCCATATTGTGTCAAAGAAAATGATAGTCATCATCGACCAAAAAATTATGAAGACTCGCCTCCAAAACCGCAAGAGAACATTAGAGTCGATTCTAAGGCTAATGAGTCAATCTGTGGGCATTCAACGAATATCGATGAGGAAAACCAACCATTGCAACCTGAGAGGATGTTCATTGGTCCCAACGAGTATAACAAGGCAATCAAGTTGGGAACAAAGTGTTATATCCACAAGGTGCTGGAGAAATTGGAGTCTATAAGACTTAAATCCGACGAGTTGAGCTGGTTTACAGAGCACCCGCAGTTCAAGCATTTTTGGCACATGCATAGAAACGCAAACCATAAGGTGATGGGCATGTGGATGCTCCTTCTTCGGACGACATATACAAATAAGAGGAAAGAATGTTGGTTTGTCGTGAATGGCGTTCTCATCCGCTATTCCCTCAGAGAACATGCACTCATATCTAGATTAGACTATTGTCCGTATACAGATGATTATGAAACAATGGGTGGTATGGCTTTTGTTAAGATGCATTTTAAGAAAGGAACCGTCATAACATATGTTGTTGCTGAAGAAAAGCTCGAGCGGATGCAGGCTTGTCCAAATCGGTTGAGGATGTGTGTCCTCTACTTCTTATCCATCATAATTAATGGAAAGGCGAAGACCGGAAAAGGAACACCATCTGTAGAGTCATTCTTTCTGAGAGTTGTGAACGATCTTGACGCGTGTCAAACGTTTCCATGGGGGAGATTTTCATTCGATGTGAATATGAAAGAAATCGATAATACGATGAGGCATTTCACGGGAGTCGTAGAGACAGATTTATGGACATTTTCTACTTTTGTTACTCCTTTGGAGGTAAATAATATAATTTTAATGTGGATAATTATTCATTTCCTAGTTTTTGTAATGTAATGTATAACTTGGTGTGTTATGTGTATATTCTAGCATTTGAAGCAATCCCAAATCTGAAGAGAAAATTCACAAAAGATATTACAAGGGCAGAGAGGGACTGTCCTCAGATGTCCAAGCAAAAATTCTGATCATGCACAATGAAAGGTTTTCCTTTATCGGAACTATATGAAACACTTGGTAAAACTAAGGTTGTAAATCATCGTATCATGAAGTAAATTAGTTATCATATTCAATATTTATTTATCATGTGGTTGTTTTTAAATTGTATTTCTTTATATTCATATCACATTCACAGTGTCTTCGCACCATCCGTGAATAAGCAAGTTATTACGGCTCGAATCGTGGCTGTGGAGGATGTAGTTGCTGACAATTGGTGGAAGCGTCTAATTGATGAAGGGAAGCTGATATCCTGGAAAGAGCTTTTCAACATGGATGTTGCTACCCGATTTGAAGAGGAGAAGATCCAAGTAGAACATCTTCCTGCAGCGGCTACGGAGAATGTGGCTCCGATTGGATTGGTGGAATATCTACATTGTTTGAAGAATACTATGGACGATGAGTTTCTCCAAATCAAGGACCGCATTGATGTCATTGATACAAGAGTTAAATCCGTAGAAAAATATGTGAAAGAGGCTAGAAGAGAAGGACAATATGACGAAATGGATTATCAGTGGCTAGAATAGACATTGCATGAAGAGATGGATGGTAAAAGACAAGGAGAACATCAATGAGGAGTCCAAACAAGTGAGAAAGACGATGGAAAAGAGAAAGAATGAGAAGGAGAACCAAGTGAGAAGGAAGGAAAACCAACTGAGAATGAAGGAGAAGCAATTGAGAAGGAAGGAAGGAGAAGAAGCGAGAAGTGAGAATGGAGGAGAAGCAATTGAGACAGAAGGAGAAGAAGTGAGGAGAGGAGAGGCAATTGAGAGAGAAGGAGAAGGCGGAGGAGAACCAAGTGAGAAGGATAAGGAGATTAAGAAGTACTAGAGTAGACGTAGGAAAAGAGGAGAGGAACAACCACTAGATGTATTTTCCTTTGAAATATGTGTCTATTGTATTTGTACTAGTTGGTATTTTTCGGAACAACTACGTCATTATGTTCTAATTGGTATTTTTAGGTACAACCAGCATATGTTGAGGCTCCTGTTAAAGAAGAAGAGGATAGTGGGAAACACAAGCATGAGCTTTCGATGCATGTTAAATCTCTTTTTGTGAGGACATGGCCAAGCACTAGACAGACGAATCATTAGCTCTTTCTAAAGTTTTTGGTTTGTTCGAGTGAACTCTTTGTGTTTTTTTTTTTGTATTTTCGTTTAAAATTTGGTATTTTTGTTTTGAAATATGTATAAGTCGTATTGGTAAAAGCATTATAAGTCCAATCAAATCAGCATTTATATAAGGTAACTTTGAATCAATGCAATTTTGAACAAAGTATGAAATTAAAGTAAACTCTACAATTAAAATAAAGGTCCCTTAAAATAAAAGCGAAATTGGTAGTAGTTGTACCAGTTTTACACTGTTGAATTAATTCAAATAAAATCAGCATTTATATAGGGTTAGAGAGAGCGGCAACTATAAAAGTTTTTAGTAATGAATTTCTCGTTTTCCCGAGGGATTAAACAGTCATATCTTCAGTTTTCAACAAGGAGATTAATGGCACATTTTCCGTCTTCTTATATACTCCTCTATCCTATGATATATCCTCTCCTCTCATCTTCTTATATCCTCATATATCTTATGTTCTCGCCTCTCATCTCATCTTCTTATATCCTCTGTTTTTGTATCTCTGTTTTTGTATCTTCTAATGGTTGACAAAAATTACAGTTACAAAGCGATTGTGAAGGGATTGAAGGCACTACAGAAGGATCCTCATGCATGTTTTTTCGCAGGTCCTGTCGCTGACGATATGTACCGCTAGCAACCAACTATCATCATACCCCAAAAGTAGATTTCAAGACCAAGGTGTACCATCCGAACATCACCGAAAAAGAAACATTTATCACCCTATGTTGTTAGAAAGATGGATTGCGTTCACCACCATATCACCATTGTTGATGAGTATGTGCTCGCTGCTCATTCATCCGTTGGTGAATGAAAGTGATGTTTTTATCAATGACGTTGCTCAGATGTACACCACAGATTCATCCAACTATGAGGCAATCACACGAAGTAGATGGAGTTGTACGCCATGAAATAATTTTAATTATAATTTATGTTTATGTATAATTTAATATTAATTTTAGTTTATGTTTATTTTGTAACTTTTCGTTAATTTTAGTTTATGTTTATTTTGTAACTTTTTGTTAATTGTTTTCGGATTGAAATATGTATTTGTACTACTTGGTATTTTTACCTAGTTATACAAAACAGAAACTCATCATAAACGAAAGCATATAAACTCATAATTAGTCTTCGAAAACTTAGAATTAGTCATTAGTACAACAACATATGAAATTCAATATAAAATAAACCTCCTATTTATCTTATCTAAATCTACAACAACCACAACAAGAGCAAGAGCAAGCATAACCTAGCTTCATCTCTTTATCTAAGCCATTTCGACGTTCGACATCTGAAACATCAACTGTGTTCAGAAAAATTATGTCACACACAATATCCTTAAGGTCGTGATAAGATTGAGAACACCCGTGAACCAACTTCTTCAGCTCCTTAATCGATTCTTGGAGCTGGAATATCTCGGTTGCATGACGCCTAACGTTGTTCAACATCGTTGGCAGATGAACAAATTCTCCATTGTCCCCAAGCGTGGCGTATCGAAATATGGAATTCTAAGGTCACAGAGCTCCTCCATTATTGCCTTATCACACAATTTGAAGAGACAACATCCTCGAGCCTTTACGACATTAAACATATTTACTTATCCAAACTTTTAGAACACACTATGTGAAAATCTGAATTTTGTTTACATCTTTCATTTGGCAAGTGTAGAATCTCATTCCCGGATCCAACTCAGTGAAAGAAGTTTCAATGATTGGTGAAGCACGACAATAATTAACAACGAATAGGAATTCCACAATTTTCAGTGCGTCGAGGAGGAGGGCTCAAGCTTGATCTCTCGGACGAGCTGAGACAGTAACTATAAGGTATTTTCCCTGCAAAATTAAACCCGAATTCAAACAAAAATTTTAACCCACAACTACAACAAATCATCAACATTGGCTGGAGAAATCGACTACATACTCACCAGACAAGAGGATTCAAGAAATACTCACCTTCGATTTTTTTCCACCAAATCGCAAAATCTCTTCTTCTACAACCAAATCGTCAATCGCGAGTCCTCTTCTACCACTTAATCTTTCGAATCAACCCATAATTCCTCCAACTGGTACGAAATCATGATTCCTCATCTTCCCAGAAATCGCGAGCCACACTCCTCTCTTCTTCTTCTGTTTTTTCGAAACCCTAGAATTTGGGAAATTTCAAGATTTTGGGACGATTTTGGAGTAAACCTAATTTAAGTAATAAATTATTCATTTTATTATTTATCATTATTTACAACAATTAACACATGGTGCAATCATTTTTCAGGTGCCGCCGCCAAAACCATGTCATCCAATAACACAAACACATGTCAATTACATGAATTTTTTTTATGGATTTTTAAAATAGTTGTCCTTAATATTGGAGTTGTACTCCCATGCAAAAAGTTGTACTTTTGGGATTATAACTTGTAATTAGTAATACTTTTAAATTAATTGGTTTTGGTAGTAAACATGATTTAAGGTAATAAAAGTATATTTCCAACATTTTCATGCAATAATATATCGTATTTCAATTTTTTGTATCTTTCATTTCATAAGATGGTTAAGATTAACAAAGTCACCATAAAACTATAAGGTGTTTGATTGGATTTGATGGGAAAACAAGAATATGATAAAGACCATTATCAAAAAGTATTATTTTGGTAGTACACATGATTTAGGGTAGCTGGATTCAGAGTCGTAGTAGTAGCCAAGATTAAATTGAAATAGTAGACTTTCTCTGTTTTGTACAATTACGTAAAACTAGTTTTTTAATTGTACAACTAAGTTCATTTCTCTTTAAAAAAATAGTGAAATTAATTAAAAAAAATAAAACATAATATTCGATTTTCATACACAAGTAATAACATTTACTAGTTACACAAAAGAAATCGAAATAACATTTACTAGTTTCACAAAATAATATTTTAGGATAATGGTCTGACCAAATAATACAACGAGCACAAATCATCTAATCGGATATCCGTTGTTCTATATTTCCGCTTAGTAAAATCCATGGTAGTGGCTATTGCAAGGACACAATGATACATGTCAATATCAAAACACTTGCAGTTACAAATTTTCCTTCTCAAGTCCACCAAATAAGTCTTGCCATCGCGTCTAATGGCACCATATTCAAGTTAGAAATTGTTTAGCTCATTCATCGTTAGGAGCTTCACAATAGCACATCTACCGTGCAATACGTTCTCCACAAAGGGAACCAGTTTATGTGCGTTCGATATAGAAACATACTTGTTCCTATGTTTGTTTAACCACTCAGCCACTTTTTCCACAATCACATCAATCATAGGTAATAACGAGTACTTCCTTGCGTCTAAGAAAATATTGTTCATGGACTCTACACAATTAGTGGTGTCTATGGTGTACCTTTCTCTTAGAAAAATAACACATTACCCATTTTGCCTCATCTACACTATCATCCAGACACACAACTACTTTAGGATACATTTTCCTCAAATCACCAAACTGTTGTCGAAACTCAACATCTGTATAATTCCTTGCGCATTCTCTAAATTTACTTGCAACAAAATATTGATCCTTCGAAACTTTCAATCTCACATTTTAGTAAAAATGAAATATGCAATTCCTATGTGTAGAGTTCGGGTACGCGCCTCACCTACTGGCTTGATGAGACTTGTATTTCTGTCAGAAATAAAAACCAATATAGGACAATCAGGTATAATAGTTTTCAGCGTATTGAAAAACCAGGTCAAACTTGCATCTTTTTCAGCATGAACTAACATCAAACGCAATGGGATAATCGTGACGATTAAAATCCCGAGCCGTGGGAAAAATTAGCATACCACCATGTGTAGGCTTAAGAAAAGTTGCATCCACAATGATCACTTTCCTCATTGCTTGAAACCCTTCAATGCAAGCCCCCAAAGCGACGACTAGGTACATGAACTTTTTTTGTTCATCTAATACCACACTTGTTTTTGTACTAGGATTTACCTACTTCCAAACCCATACCATCTTGACATAGTCTTTGGTACAAAAACAAGTGTGGTTTTAGATGAAGAAAAAAGGTTCAAGTAACTATTCGTCGCTTTGGGAGCTTGCATTGACGAGTTTCAAGCAATGAGGAAAGTGATCATTGTGGATGCAACTTTTCGTAAGACTACACATGGTGGTATGATAAATTTTGCCACAACTCAGAATCCTAATCGTCACCATTATCTCATTGCGTTTGATGATGAAAAATATGCAAGTTGGACGTGGTTTTTCAATACACTGAAAACCATTATACCCGATATCCATGTATTGATTTTTATTTCTGACAGAAATGTAAGCTTTATCAAGCCAGTATGTGAGGTGCACCCGAACTCTACACATGAATACTGCATCTTTCATTTGTCCGCATCTTTCATGTCCAAGAATGTGTGATTGAAAGTTTCTAGGGACAAAGATTTTGTTGCAAGTAAATTCAGGGAATGCGCAAGGAATTATACATATGTTGAGTTTCGACAACAATTTGGTAATTTGAGGAGAAGGTATCCTAAAGTAGTTGTGTGTCTGGATGATAGTGTAGATGAGGCAAAATGGGCAAGGTGTTATTTTTCCAGAAGAAATGTACAACATAGACACCACTAATTGTGCATAGTCCATAAACATTATTTTCTTAGACGCAAAGAAGTACTCGTTATTACCTATGATTGATGCGATTGTTGAAAAATTGGCTGAGTGGTTAAACAAACATATAAATGAGTATGTTGCTGCATCGAACGCACATAAACGGGTTCCCTTTGTGGAGAACGTATTACACGTTAGATGTGCTATTACGAAGCTCATAACGGTGAATGAGCTAAACATCTTCCATCTTGAATATGGTGTCATTGGACGCGATGGCAAGACTTATTTGGAAGACTTGAGAAGGAAAACTTGTAGTTGCAAGTGTTTTGATATAGATATAGACATTTATCCTTGTGTTCATGCAATAACCGTTACCATGGATTTCATGAAACGAGAAGATAAAACAGCGAATATCCGATTAAATGATTTGTGCTCGAGGTATTATTTGATGGAGCAGTGGTGATATGTGTATATTTTTCTTAGAGAAAGGTACAGCATAGACACCACTAATTGTGCATGGATGATGATGAAATGCATGCAAACATGGATGAAAACTAGTGGAAAAACTAAATGAAAACGATGCAAACTAAATGAAGACTCTGTATATTATTTTGTACCTCTGTATTTATTACCGCTACAGGTCCCTACTCACAAAATAAAATAAAGAGTATACCTATCCAGGAATAACCCGAGAAAAAAAGACATTTACCAAGCAGGTGGGGCCCACATTGACACATCACCAAAAAACTGGCAATTGTCGGCACCATTCATACAAAGACACGTATCCACGCACTCAACACAAAGTGTCGGCACCGCTCAATGAACGACACGTATCCACACACTTAAACTCGAAATGTCGGCACCATTCAATGGACGACACGTATCAAGACATCATTCGCATCCTTCTCCTATAAAAGGAAGACCTTGCACCTCCAACGAAGCACGAGCAATTCATTACTCTTTCTCTCACTAAAAATCGCTCTAGCTTCTCTCTAAAAAAGCTTTAAAGTTTTAAGTTATAATCATTTTGTTATATTTCAAACTCTGTATTCCAAATAAAATTAATAAAAGAAAAATTTATACAAAGTTATAAAATCTTTCAAATATCTTGTATTTTCAGTTTTAATTAATAAAACAAAATATAAAGAAATAAAAATTTCATGGTATCAGACCAAAACGACTTTAAACAAATCAATGCAAAATTTTGCAAAGTTTTCTTTAAAACGTTTTCAAATCAAAAGATTTTCGTAAGTTTAAGCTAGCCTAAACCCATCTAAACAGATCCTCACCTTTTCTACAAAACACTGTCACTGTAGGTGTTCCAGGCTGCAAGCCCTGAAGAAGGCAGTAAGGCCGTTGGCAAGCCACAGTTGTGTCAACCTAGAAACGGGTTAGTATCTCTTTAGTATGAGTTTACCTCTAGATTAAAGTTATGACATCTTCGATTAGAAATTTTTTTAAACAAAAACAAGCAAGTTCTGCATCTAGTTTAACAATTAATTCAAGAGTAGTAATGTCAAAAATAACCTCTTTTAATGAATTATCCAATAATAAATTACCAAAAATTAATCCTGAAAATATATATCAAATTGGTACTTTTGACTTTAAGACTGCATATGCAATAAAAGATCACGAACAAACACTATCCCTTCAAAATGAATTTGAAGAAATTAGATTATTATCAGAAGTCTCTTTAGAAAAATACAGACAAAAGAAACTTAATTATATCCATTTTGGACTAATCCAAATAGCAATCAAACCCCTCACAAGAACGGGTATAGATTCACCTATACTTATGCTATTAAGAGATAATACCTTATTAAAATTCGAAGATTCACTCTTAGGAGCGATACAATCCAATTTACATAATGGAGCCATTTATTTCAATTGCGCACCTAATTTCCAAGTAAGATTAAAAGATCCAACCATACTTAATACTCTAGTATTAAACGTTCATTTACCAGAAATAAAATTTCAAAATGAACGACATGGATATCTATTAATGTACCGAATCTATTTTAAACTTTCAACATCTGAATTCAATCCTAGATGTTTATTACAAGATAATAAGGGTGAAACTACTATATTAACATTTCATAGCAAAGATACACCAAGAGCTACTTACACACCTAAACAATTAAAATGGAACGAAATAACCATCCCAGATCAATGGAAAATCGAAATTACACAACCAATAAGAAATTTCGAACAAAAAAATATTACAAAGATCACTGAACAAAGAGACGGAAAAATATTACTACAATTTGGATCATTCAGAGATCCACTTCCACCTAGAATTAGTTCATATTATTCAAGAGCATCTAGCTCATATCCTTCAAGACATTCTTGTTCTGAATTCCGATCTGAACAACCCAGTATGGACTCAGAAACAGAAAGTATAAACCAAAACGAAAAACAAGATAATTCTATTAAAATCAAATAAACCATACTATCCACGTCATACTCCACCAGATTTATTATTTGAAGAACATCATAAATACTCTAATAATGTATATACCGGCGAAGGCATATATGAATGGAATATAGATGGACGATCGGAATACGAAACAATGAATCTATTTCAAGAAATGGGAATGGCCGCTATAGCGTATAAAGCCAGAAATAATACTGATAAACAAGCATGTGTATTATTAATATCCGGATTTAATGGAGCATTAAAATATTGGTGGGATAATTCATTAGATATAATCACACAAGATTCAATTATTAACCATGTTGAAATTAAACGAATAAAATATAAACAAAGAAGAATGCATAGACACAATAATAATAATAATTATAATAAACCCTACCAAAAATATAAAAATTACAAAAAACCAAGTAATAATTATTATTCAAAGAATAATAATAAATCTAAGCCATTTAATAAACAAAAAATTGTCTGCTGGAACTGTAAACGTCCCGGACATAGATCGACAGAATGTAAAATGAAGAAAAAAATAAATGAAATATTTCAAGATCAACCAGATGTTCAAGAAAAACTAACTAAATTATTAATATCTGATTCTGAACTAGAAGAAGATAGTAGCAGCGAACATTCAATAAACGATATAGAAAATTCAAGCGATTCCTCTACCGAATCACAAGAATTATCAGATAATTTATGCAATTGTAAATGAATTAACGTAATAACCAAAGATAACGATAAACAATTTCTACTAGATATAATAGATAAAATTGATGACCCTGATATCAAAAAGGAATATTTATTAAAATTAAAAGGAATAATAAATCAAGAAAATCAATTATCCTCGCCACAACCATTCAGTTTAAATAAAATATTTGAAAAATATCCAATCCAAAGCTTATTCACACAAGTAACAACGGGAGAATTACAAAATGAAGTCAAACAAATTAAATCTCAAATTAAAGAATTACAACTAACAATTAATCAGCAACATTTAAAACAATTACAAATAGATGCACGATTATCACTAGTAGAATCTAAAGATAATACTAAGGCATCCTCAAGAAATAAAGACACAGAAAATAATAATAATGACCAAGATAATGAAGACTATATTCAAATAATTAATAAAATTAATTATCAAAAATGGTATACCACTATTTCATTATACATAGGTCATGATTTTAAAATAAATATAATAGCATTAATGGACACCGGAGCAGATTACAATTGTATCCGCGAAGGTATTATACCAACTACATATTATGAAAAAACTACTGAACGATTAAGCGGAGCTAACGGTAGTAGTTTAAAAGTACAATATAAATTACCTTGCGCAAAAATATGTAATCAAGGATATTGCTTCAAAAATCAATTCATATTAGTAAAAAACTTAACACAAGAAGTAATTCTAGGAACACCATTCTTTACACAAATCTACCCATTCAAAGTAACACAAGAAGGTATTACCACAAAAGTAGTAGGAACCAAATTAGCATTTAACTTCTTATCCCCAGTTAAAACCAAAGAAATTTTAAACCTACAACAAAATACAATAGAAAAAACAATTAATCTAATAAAAGGAAAACAAAATCATATCCAACATTTACAAAAAGAAATATCCTATATCAAAATAGAAGAACAATTAAAAACACCTTACGTAATCGATAAAATAAAAGTAATAGAAAATAATCTACTTAATCAAGTATGCTCAGACTTACCAAATGCATTTTAGGAAAGAAAACAACATACAGTTGAATTACCTTACATAAAAGAATTTAATGAAAGAAATATACCAACCAAAGCAAGACCTATACAAATGAATAAAGAATTAATGGAACACTTTAATAAAGAAATCAAAGATCTCTTAAGCAAAAAATTAATTAGACCTTCTAAATCTCCTCGGAGTTGTTCAGCTTTTTATGTAAATAATCAAGCAGAAAAAGAACGAGGAGTACCACGACTAGTAATCAATTACAAACCTCTAAATGATGTTTTACAATGGATTAGATATCCAATACCTAACAAAAGAGATTTATTAAAACGATTATATAATGCAAAAATTTACTCAAAATTTGATCTAAAAAGCGGATTTTAGCAAATACAAATTACAGAAAAAGATAAATATAAAACAGCATTTACAGTACCATTCGGACATTACGAATGGAATGTAATGACATTCGGACTTAAAAATGCACCATCCGAATTTCAACACATAATGAATGACATATTTAATGATTACTCAAAATTTATGATCGTATATATAGATGATGTACTTGTTTACTCAACCTCTATAGATCAACACATTAGTCATTTAAATACTTTCACAACAGTAGTAAAAAAACATGGTCTTGTACTATCAGCAAAAAAGATGTCCTTATTCCAAACAAGAATAAGATTTCTCGGACATAATATGTATCAAGGAACAATCACACCCATATCAAGATCAATAGAATTCGCAGAAAAATTCCGTGACGAATAAAGAGAAAAAACGCAATTACAAAGATTTTTAGGATGCCTAAACTATGTCTCCGACTTCTTACCAAACCTTAGGCAAACAATCCAACCACTATTTCAGAGACTTCAAAAAAATCCCAAACCTTGGACCAGCCAACATACCCGTCTAGTCCAACAGGTTAAACAAAAGGTCAAAACCCTCCCATGTTTAGCAATACCAAATCCAGAAGCAGATATGATAGTCGAAATCGATGCTTCAGAGATAGGTTATGGAGAAATCTTAAAACATAAACTTTCAGAGTCTAACCAAGAGTCTATAGTTAGGTTCCACTCAGGTATCTGGTTAGGAACACAACAGAAATATTCAACCGTTAAGAAAGAAGTTCTTTCTATAGTAAACTGCATTTCAAAGTTCCAAGATGATTTAATAAATAAAAGATTTTTATTACGAGTCGATTGTAAATCGGCGAAAGAGATTTTACAAAAAGATGTCAAAAATTTGGTTTCAAAACAAATTTTTGCAGATGGCAAGCCATTTTATCAGTTTTTGATTTCGATATTCAATATATTAAAGGAGACAGCAATTCTTTACCAGATTTTCTAACAAGAGAATATTTACAGGAAAAAAATACAGATATTCAACAACATATTCAAGATGAGTGATTCAAAGAACAAGAAACCGATGACAGCATCGGATTATATCAAAAACCAACCCCATTTACAAGGAAAACCATTAACTACTCAAAATCCTTTCTCGGCACTCGCCGAATTTCCACCCCTCTCCTACTCAAAAGCGGTTACTCCAACCACCAATACCCAAACAACCGAACCAACTACCAAATCTACCTATTACCTCAAACCAAACAAACAACACCTTATGACCACTCAATTCCTCAAACCAATTAAACTTAAAGAGCTTACCACTTATACCAACCGCGTATTCTACCCAGATAGTCTATACCCAACAGACAACATAACCAAAAACAGAACCTTCTATGAGTATATTCTAGTAGACTCTAAATCTGTAGAAATTACTCATTACCCAGACAAATCCAATCCTAACCTCATTTCCTACTCAACCTGCAAAATACATCGTATTTTCACTATCCAAGATCTCGGATTTATCCACCATCACACAATAAAACCCTTTTCTACCCCGGGATACCATATTCAAGGATACTCCTATGTAGACTATACAAATGCTTTCTTTCGCACTTTCTATCTAAGGCCATTTGACCATTCATGGTTCATATCCTTTGATAACAAGTGTCCTAAGAATTTACCCGGCTGGTTCGCCGAATGGTGGTACTGGCTTGGCCCCTCTACTCAAATATATCCTCAAGAAATTACCAAGACCTCTCTACCTTATTACACCAAAAAAACCCCACATTACCCTATTGGTCCTTTGACCATCATCTCTTTTCATATTGACATGGGTATAGCATGGATATGTTCGTGGCATTTCAACCTCACTTTAGCCCTCAAAAATATGCCATACTCCTTGATTCGAGAATACCGGGTCAAATGGTGGGATAAATATAACCTTGACCGCTGTTCTCTAACCAATATCCAAAAATATTTCCAACTCACCCAAGAACTCCAAAACACGGTTCAATCCGTATCCAAATCAATACCTCTTTTCTTACCTAGCCAACTCCCAAAAATTACTTTACCACAAGAAACACCAAGTCAACCAATACCAATCCCAGAAAGTCCAACTCAATCTGCCAGTTCATCTGGATCCAAAAACAAAAAAAACAGGCCATCAAAGGATACTCTCAAGCAGTTACTCGCTACACTCGCTCAGCAAATGGAGTCCTCCGACGAGGATGACAATATGCAAGAAGACGACCCTTTTGGCGGTCCACTAGGACAAGACCCGTTCGAAGAATAAAAAATAAAAAATAAAAAAAACCTTATAGTTTCACTTTTGTATATTCTAGTAGACTCTGTATATTATTTTGTACCTCTGTATTTATTACCGCTATAGGTCCCTACTCACAAAATAAAATAAAGAGTATACCTATCCAGGAATAACCCGACGTCAAAAGAAGACATTTACCAAGCAGGTGGGGCCCACATTGACACGTCACCAAACAACTGGCAATTGTCGGCACCATTCATACAAAGACAGGTATCCACGCACTCAACACAAAGTGTCGGCACCGCTCAATGAACGACACGTATCCACGCACTTAAACTCGAAATTTCGGCACCATTCAATGGACGACACGTATCAAGACATCATTCGCATCCTTCTCCTATAAAAGGAAGACCTTGCACCTCCAACGAAGCACGAGCAATTCATTACTCTTTCTCTCACTAAAAATTGCTCTAGCTTCTCTCTAAAAAAGCTTTAAAGTTTTAAGTTATAATCATTTTGTTATATTTCAAACTCTGTATTCCAAATAAAATTAATAAAAGAAAATTTTATACAAAGTTATAAAATCTTTCAAATACCTTGTATTTTCAGTTTTAATTAATAAAACAAAATATAAAGAAATAAAAATTTCATGGTATTTTCAATCTCACATTCTAGTAAAAATGAAAGATGCAATTCCCATGTGTAGAGTTCGGGTACGCGCCTCACCTACTGGCTTGATGAGACTTGTATTTCTGTCAGAAATAAAAACCAATTTAGGACTATCGGGTATAATGGTTTTCAGCGTATTGAAAAACCAAGTCAAACTTGCATCTTTTTCAGCATGAACTAACATCAAACGCAATGGGATAATCGTGACGATTAAAATCCCGAGCTGTGGGAAAAATTAGCATACCACCATGTGTAGTCTTAAGAAAAGTTGCATTCACAATGATCATTTTCCTCATTGCTTGAAACCCTTCAATGGAAGCCCCCAAAGCGACGACTAGGTACATGAACTTTTTTTCTTCATCTAATACCACACTTGTTTTTGTACTAGGATTCACCTACTTCCAAACCCATACCATTTTGACATAGTCTTTGGTACAAAAACAAGTGAGGTTTTAGATGGAAAAAAGGTTCAAGTAACTATTCATCGCTTTGGGAGTTTGCATTGAAGAGTTTCAAGCAATGAGGAAAGTGATCATTGTGGATGCAACTTTTCTTAAGACTACACATGGTGGTATGATAAATTTTGCCACAACTAAGAATCCTAATCGTCACCATTATCTCATTGCGTTTGATGATGAAAAATATGCAAGTTGGACGTGGTTTTTCAATACACTGAAAACCATTATACCCGATATCCATGTATTGATTTTTATTTCTGACAGAAATGTAAGCTTTATCAAGCCAGTATGTGAGGTGCACCCGAACTCTACACATGAATACTGCATCTTTCATTTGTCCGCATCTTTCATGTCCAAGAATGTGTGATTGAAAGTTTCTAGGGACAAAGATTTTGTTGCAAGTAAATTCAGGGAATGCGCAAGGAATTATACATATGTTGAGTTTTGAGAACAATTTAGTAATTTGAGGAGAAGGTATCCTAAAGTAGCTGTGTGTCTGGATGATAGTGTAGATGAGACAAAATGGGCAAGGTGTTATTTTTCCAGAAGAAATGTACAACATAGACACCACTAATTGTGCAGAGTCCATAAACATTATTTTCTTAGACGCAAGGAAGTACTCGTTATTACCTATAATTGATGCGATTGTTGAAAAATTGGCTGAGTGGTTAAACAAACATATAAATGAGTATGTTGCTGCATCGAACGCATATAAACGGGTTCCCTTTGTGGAGAACGTATTACACGGTAGATGTGCTATTACGAAGCTCCTAACGGTGAATGAGCTAAACATCTTCCAGCTTGAATATGGTGTCATTGGACGCGATGGCAAGACTAATTTGGAGGACTTGAAAAGGAAAACTTGTAGTTGGAAGTGTTTTGATATATACATTTATCCTTGTGTTCATGCAATAACAGTTACCATGGATTTCATGAACCGAGAAGATAAAACAGCGAATATCCGATTAAATGATTTGTGCTCGAGGTATTATTTGATGGAGCAGTGGTGATATGTGTATATATTGCATCGTTTTCATTTAGTTTTTCCACTAGTTTTCATCCATCTTTGCATGCATTTCATCATCATCCATGCATTTTAGACTAGTTTTCTCTCATCTTGCATATGAAAGTCGTAGGATGTATATATTGCATATTGGTCATTTTTAGGTACTTCTGGAGCAAGGAGGAGAAATGGCTCAAATGAGATAAGCATTGAGGTGAAGAGGAGCCAAAAGAGTGAGGAAACAAGAGAAGAGAGGCATGTGGGTTGCTGGACCGATGTAGGAAGGCGCCGCAACAAGCACAAAAGACATTTCTCGAGCAAGTCTTAGGAGATATCTGCATATTGTTGGACCAATACAGGGAGCCAACATGAAGAGCTAAAGAAGAAGCAAATGTCTCTTATGCAAGGGGCAGCGGTCCAAACAGCGATGAAGTCGACCGATGAGAAGAGCCAAGCTGCGAGCAGAAGTTCAACAATATGGAGACGTCCACATCGGTCCATTCATGGCCGCCACTAACCGATGTCTAGAAGCAGAAGCCGAAGAAGAAGAGATTCGTTCTCTGATGACCAGCATGGCAGTCGCCTGAGCACCACACACTTCCGATGCAATGAGCATCTTTTATTTCGTTTTGACCTGACCCAATTTGTTCCGTGTCGACTCGTTTGAGTTTGCTAGGGAAAATATCAAGTATTTTTGTCGAAAAACTTGGTATTTTCGGTTTGAAATGTGTATACGTCGTATTGGTAAAAGCGTTATAAGTCAAATGAAATCAGCATTTATATAGGTAACTTTGAATCAATGCAATTTTGAACAAAATATGAAATTAAAGTAAATTCTACAATTAAAATAAAAGCGAAATTGGTAATAGTTGTACCAATTTTACACTGTTGAATCAATCAATGCAAATCAAATCAGCATTTATATAGGGTCAGAGAGAGTGGCAACTATAAAAGTTTTAGTAATTAATTTCTCTTTTTCCCGAGTGATTGAACATCCATCTCTTCGGTTTTCAACAAGGAGATTAATGACACTTTTTCCGTCTTCTTGTATACTCATATATCCTCTGATATATCCTCTCATCTCATCTTCTTATATCCTCCGATATCCTCTGTTCTCGCCTCTCAGCTCATCTTCTTATATCATTTATATCCTCTGTTTTCATATCCTCTAAAGGTTGACAGAAATTACAGTTACGAGACGATTGTGAGGGGGTTGAAGGCACTGCAAAAGGATCCTCATGCATGTTTTTCCGCAGGTCCTGTTGCCGACGATATGTACCAATTAGCAAGCAATTATCATCGGAACCCCTAGGGAGTTCCTATGAAGGAGGAGTGTTTATCTTCAACATTAATTTCCCTCCGTAGTATCCTTTGACAAAACCAAAGTGTACCACCCGAACATCACCTTGCGCTAGACTGAGCAAGCAAATGACTTAGGTTATAACCCATCTAATTTTATACCCACCTAAGACTCTGAGCAAAAACTACTGACTCTCCGAGTCATAACCAGAGTGGCATTGACCTAGGCTCTGATACCAATTTGAGACATCATATCCCAGGAAAACCCTACTGAATAGCTTGACTTATATTCCATGCCAAAAATGATCTCTTAAACCAAGCCTTAAAATGGAAAGAGGGAAGGGTAACAAGTTACCCAATGAAAACGATCATATCTGCCCACTTGATATATACGATGCATTAAACATAATCACATAAACATCTACTTAACCTAAGATTAGACATGCAACAAATCATCAGGCATTCACAAGTTCATAGAAAACCTAGTACACAAGTCCCCACTCACAAGAACGTCAAACTTTAATTCTGGTGACTTGTCAACCACAATCTCACTGGCCTGTCGACCCCTGTATAGGCTACACTTCCTCTGTGTGTAGTCCAACCATGGTCTCACTCCGCGAAACATCCTTCTTGAAGACCAACAAGCAATCAATCCATTCTCTGCCATGTGTCGGGATCAATCATCAGGGCCATCCCTGGGTCAGACCCAATGAAACATTGGCCTTGGCTCCAAATTTTAGCAGGTCCATATAGAAGCTAGAAACCCATATATATATATATGGTTTGGAGCAGATATGATCTTTCCATTTTAAGGTTTCCTCAAAGCTTCATTTTTTTTTGCCCATAAGTTTAAACAGAAACTTATTTGTATTATATTTAAGGATATGTACATATATATAAGCAAAGCCCAATCAATTAAAACAAGAAATTCATAAAAACTAAAAAAGAAATACTGGCCCCCATTTTTTTTAAATGACTAGGTTTTTCATCCGCGCTACGCGCGGGTCTGTATTAATAATTTAGTTTAATCTTTTTTTTGGTTAGTAACTTTTAAATTATCTAAAACATGATGAGTTTACATAAATTTTGTTTTTATAAAAATTTATTTAAATATAATATGTTCTTTTCTCCTATTTGTATTTATTTATAAGATTATAGATTTTAATTGTTAAGTAAAATATTAATAAATCAATTGATTTTTAGCTAATTAGAAAATTAATTTATCAAAAATACTAGCATGTTTGGGATATATGACATGTGTATAGAAATAAGAATAGAAGAAGAAGAATGATAGAAGAAGAATTGTTTGACATTTTAGAAAACTAAAAAAAACATTATTTTAATATATGGTTATTTTTAATTTGTTTCCATAGTATTCAATTTTTTTTTGTATTAAAGAAGAACTCACGATGAATGTATGATTTTTATATATTTATTTTATATATTTTTGTTTTTGAATGACTGTTTTCATCTTTTTAAAATTTTTATATGATATCATAATACCCGGATTTTGAATTTGACATTTCACAGTAAACATTTAATGAACTTTAACTAATATTGAGTAATCTTTTTTAGATAACAGAAAAATGAGTAGTAAACATTTGATGAATTTTAACTAATGTTAAATAAATTTTTATTTATTGAGTTAAAAATAGAAAGAGACTAGTGTATTAGATGTGGTCTTCTACTTGATTTGATTCACTCGTGTGTGTAGTAGCGAAACTGGTATGACTTTAAATTGCATTGCAATAGATAAAACTTTTTACTTTTTACAAAAAAAAATATATTCAATATTATTTTTTGGTAAGATATGACTTTATACTGCATTGCAATAGATAACATTTTTTACTTTTTACAAACAAAATGTAATCAATATTATTTTTTGGTAAGGTAAATAATGTTTGTTTATTTTTTTGTAATCTTACATGGAGATTTGTAGGTACATGTGAAACCTAAATCTAGTAAACCTCTAGCATAGCATGCTGATTTGAAATCTAAAATTTCGTCAAAACTTTGTGGTCTTTTTAGTTTGTTGATTATAATTATTAGATAATATTGGTGGCATGAATCAATGTTGTTTTCTGAGTGAATTAGATTAGAAACTTGTGAGAAGTCACCCTGTAGTTTGCATTGTTGTTAATGACCAAGAAATTTTAATTTTGTAGATTACGTCGGCCTTTACGATTACCTCATAATAACCTATTCAATTAGCCGGTATGATTGCTTGGATTGTAGTTGACTTAAAAAAAATTGTGTTAAAACAGTTAATAATAGTGCTAGTTAATTTTTCGATTGGTGATGAGTAAATAGATTTCCTAATACCTTTTGATAGCTAAAAACTGTTCATAACCCATAATGAAACCGTCTTTTTGTCATTTGGTGCCTCCCAGAAGTGGACGACTCAAATAAGCAGTTTTTTTTTAATAAAAGATTAAGACATAATAATTCTTTTTTTTTTGTTAGGTAAGCCTAGTTATCAAGTTAATTTCATTTTATATAATTTTTTCCTTTATTAGTTTAGTTTTTTTATATTAATTTCCATTTTATTTTGATATATAATTTCCTTTTTCCTTTTTTTGTTTGTTAAACTTTTTATGTTGATTTTCCATAGATTATATTATAGATATGAAATTAATTTTCTTTTAAATGTTTTTTTACTTTTGTTAATCTATCTCTTTTGATATTTATTTCTATTTTAAGAGACAAGGTTTTTGGAATTCTTGACTTTAATTAAGATTTAATTAAAATGATGATTTGACAAATTTTAATTGGTCGTTTAAAATTTATGTGGACACATTTAAATGCATAAATTTTCTTTTTATTAGTTTTTTATTAAGTTTTTTATGTTGATTTTCCATATAAGTAACATAGATATCAACTTAATTTTCTTTTAAATGATTTTTTGTTTTGTTAATTTAGCTTTTTTGATTATTTTTATTTTTCATTTTTTCTTTTGTTAATTTAGATCTTTTCATATTTATTTCCATTTTAAAAGACACAATTTTTTAGCATATAATTTCCTTTTTTTTTTATTTGTTTGTTAAGCTGTTTATATTGTTATTCCATAGAGTTATCATATAATATCAAATTAATTTTCTTATAAATGATTTTTTCTTTTGTTAATTTAATTTTTATATTTATTTATATTTTAAAAAACACAGTTTTTAAAAAAAATTTGACATTATTTAATATTTAATTAAAATGCTGATTATTGGCCCCTATTTTTTTTTTCAAACCCCCCATAATTTATGGGCCGACCATGTCAATCATACGCTCTAACACGCCTAGACTAACTCTAATCAACAATACATATATTTGTTCTCATTCAATCATTCATGTTCGTTTTAATTATCAATCAATCTCAAATTCTAGGTTCAACACACACACATACACAACTATGTCTAAGACAATTTATAGATTCACAAGTGAAGCCTAACCTTTGCCTTTCGGTTGAAGTTGCAATTCGCCGGAAGAAATGGTTGGAATCAACGTCTTAAAGTCTGCGTTTGAAATTAGGGTTTATGGTTTTTAGATTTGGACAGATTTCATACCCGACATGAAAACAGTGATAACTTTTGGTACAAACCTCTAAATCGTAAACGGAAAGATGTGATATGCTCAATTTAATACCCTAAATAGTACTAAAGCAGTTGCTGCAGTAAATTAGGGGTCGAACACAAGAACTCAGTTATCACACAATAGATTATATAGATCCGAAACACGCTAAATCAAAGGATGTAAACGAAAACAAGAATGCAATTAAAAGTGTTGTAAATCGATGGAGAGAATATAGGCCCAGGGTTTTTCTCAAGAAATCAATGAATGCAACTAAATTAACTAACATGATTCAGATTACGCACAGTTCTTGAACTCAAATCACTAAGATATAATTAACCAACTCTCGTTGCGAAAACTATCTAAATCTAAATCCTAGGAATTCCAAATCTCTTTGTGAATCCTAAATTCTAAATCAGCTTTAATATCAGGTTTGATATGTTCACAAATCAATTAAACCAAATCTCTTTGCGAATAATCAATTTGCTCACCTAGGTTCTATCAGTTAATTAATCGCACTCTCGTTCCTAATCAATTATCCTAAGATCTAAGTTCCAGATTCGTCAACCTAGAATTAGCTTTGAACACAACCTAAGGCGAAGAACTAATTCAGATGGTGAATCCTAAACAGATAATTAACCTAGCATTCAAAGAAATCCTTTATGAGAAAACCCTAAACCTAAAGTGGATCTACTCAGACAAAGAGAATGAAACAATCAATATGCTTGAATAAATCATCAATAGAATAAGAATAACAAGAGGTTCTTGAGATCTGATCTCGGACGAAGGGAGATTCAGACTTGTCTCAAACCAAAGTATAGAAAATAAAGCTTAGCCTAAACAGATGGCTGTAAAATCCTATTTATAACCTAAAACACGTTCTGGGGTCTTCTTGTAATTATTAAAGACTTCTGGGCCAATTTGCAATTCTTCAAGTCTTGGAAAACTCGCGAGTCGTGTCTTGCTGCGATGAGTGTCGATCGATACCAAGGGGGTATCGATCGATACTCGACGTGAATTCAGGTTCTCAGCAACACGACTTCAGCAACACGACTTCAGCTTCTGCTCCAAACTGCTCCAGAAAGCTCCAATACTTCCAATAATGCTCCAAATGTGCTATAACCTGTAAAAGACTCTAAAATACTATAAAACACTAGAAAGACTCTGTAAAAAGGACTTATATCATGGCCTAAACAGGGTAAAAACCATGATATATCAACTCCCCCAGACTTAGCCTTTGCTTGCCCTCAAGCAAATAGAAGACTAAACAGAGAAAGAGGTTTGAAAACGCGGAGACTAACATGTTCATGAACCATCGAAATGACCCTTTTCCCAAGCACCCAAATGTCACCAAATCAGCTTTTGATCTAACCACCATGTACTTCTCCGTAGACATTCGCAGCTTTTCCAGACTCCACACATTATCCCACAGCATTGTTCAAGTAAAGCCTTCATCGCCAGTTTCATCGCTGCAGCTAATATTCAAGAACCTTCTAAACTCTTTACCAGACAATATCATGACAAGGAACCACCCTTTTCACACTTTTTGTAACAATTTCTCTCCCCCAGACTTATTTCTTATTATGTTCTCTTTTTTTATTTTTTTCTTTTCAGCTTTGCATATACATATTAAGGTATGAGACGCGAGTATTGATGGTGTTTGCCACCAAATCCCCGGTTCTTCCCTCTCAATGTATCAAAGGATGTAGGCGAATAATGGCATTATAGGAAAATCCTAGCCTCGCTTCCAATCCTCTGTGTGATCATTCCCTCTTAAGTAGAATAATGGGATCGCTGGAAATTTTCCTAACCCTCTACTCAGAAGAAAATCATTTCAATCTTTTATGCTCTTTATTTATCAACTTATAACAGGGGAGAGAGATACTATTAATCTAAACACATGGGTTCCTTTATCAGATATGAATGATGAATCAAGCTCTAAAAACACTAACCACATTGATGAAGTGCAAAAATTTGGCTCATGCTTCAGAAGAACTCTACTGGAAACATGGATGTTTTCTAGTCAACTGGTCAGTCCTTGGATTTTTCATTAGTCGATCTAGAACTGATCCTGTAACACTGTGCACTCAAAGACAAAATCAAATCAATAGGTTCAAGCACAGGATCATATCTCCAACAAGTTTTGACTCAATAAAACGACAATTTTTTTTTATGACTCTAAGAAAAACAAAAACAATGTCAGCAGACACCTCCCCCAGACTTGAACAACACTGTCCCCAGTGTTATCTAGCCTAGAGTAGGTAAAAGAAGACAAAAGAATAGAAAAAACGAAGAGAAACAAGAAGTTACCTTGCTGGAACATCGAGTATCGATCGACACACAACCTGGTATCGATCGATACCAGGCTTAAATCGACTTGATGAACCGTATTTTCGCAGGCTTAAATCGACTTGATGAACCGTATTTTCGCGATCGGTGTCGATCGATACCAATGGGGTATCGATCGATGCTAAGGCGATTTCGAGTTGCTCTTTGTTTATCCTGACACAAACACAAAACGAACAAAAAATAAAAGGAAAAATGACTCAAAGACAGACTCACCAGTGGGTTGCCTCCCACCAAACGCTCGTTTAACGTCAATAGCTTGACTGTAACGCCCTTCAGGCTGGATAAGAATGAGAGCTTGCATCAAAACAGGCTCCACAACTTGACATCGCTAGCGTCAGAGTTCTGCTCATCATGCTGTCCACAAACTCATGTCCTTTTTCTTTCAGCTCAGAAGTAAGAAGGACCCTAGCCTTAGAGAATGGCTTCGAAGCTCCTTTGCACTTGACCTTATACTCAATCGAATTCCCATCACTCTTCTGAGGGATTAAAGTGACATGGGGATCCTCGACCTTTTTGCTCGTGGCCTTCTTCTTCTTTGTTGCCTTAGCTTTCTTGACAACTTCCTTGGGAATGCTGGGCGGTTCAGCTGGAACGTCTGCGACAGTAGGCTCATCAGGAGGCTCTTCCAAAAGATCAACTGCTAGCGACATTTCTGTAACAACCTCGATGCTAGAGACACGTGTGGAAACACTCCTAGGGGGAATGACATCATAATAGACCCCTCCGTCAATGTAAGAGAAAGAGATTCTCTTATTAGGCGTGTCTATGATCGCGCCAGCAGTAGCCATAAACGGTCGTCCCAAAAGTATAGGCATACGAGATATCGCACTCATCTCCACAACCTGAAAATCAGTAGGCACCAGACAGTCTCTTACTTTGACCAGCAAACCATGAATAGTACCGTGTGGAAGCGAGGTGGAGTCGTTGGCGAAAGTGATAGATGCCTCTGGTGATCGAATATCAGCCCCTAACTGCTCTGCAATTGCCCTTGAGATGACATTGACACTAGCTCCTGAGTCAACGAGAGACTCTTTGAAATCAACTCCAGAGATAGAGCATGGAACCGCGAATTTCCCTGGATCTTCTCTTTGGGTCAGCTGTCTCAGTGGGGGTGTACCTCTAGCCTTAATGAAGAGTGCCTTAATCTCTTCCTCAGTTTCTCTGCAATCTTTGAAGTGACTTAGCAGAGGACGGCACTCTAGAGCTTCTTCAAAGGTTGAATCAGGGGAGATCCTTCGTACCATCTTCTCAAAGCCACGCATCTGCTTTGGGGAGATGGGATCTCTGAGGTGTTTAGGAACAGGATTCACCTTCTTGGGTTTGCGAGCTCTTTCTTTGATCAACTCACGTGTTTCCACAGGTTCTGGCTCGTTCTGCGATGGGTGTCGATCGATACCAGGTAGGGTATCGATCGATACTCTTGCTGATGCATCATTCTTGACAGATTTATCATCATCTAGAGGCTCCACAATCAGACTATCCAGCATAGCCTTGCATTTGGCATCCTCTACCTCCTTCTTAGCTTTCTCAAGAGCTTTGGGATAAGGTATCATTGGTATATAGACCCTTTCTGCAAGTACATTAGGCACCACAGTCGACATCTCCGGTGTCTCCTCAAAAATCGCCTCAGTATCGACCGATACCAATGGGGTATCGATCGTTTGGAAGTGTCCCGTTTCAGAATTGTAGCTGGCATCGATCGACACCTGAGGGTATCGATCGATGCCTTGGCGATTTTAGGATCATCTTCGAAATTTTCTGCACATGAGGAGATTGCATTGACGTGTGCATTGTGTGAATGAACCGTCTTTCCCTTGGAATTTGCTGCAGTCTGAGCTACTTGCGTCTCCAGCATCCTGTGGCTTGTCTTTATAGCCTCGACCCTTCCACTCAAATCGGTGTACACATCATCCAATTTCCCATTGAAGGTTACCGTCATCTTCCTCTGCCCTTGAACCAGCTGTTCAAGCATAGCCTCAATCTTACTTTCAGGAGCTTTGGGTGGTGGGGATTGGTACCCTCCTTGCTGACCATAGTTGGTGAAGTTTCGATTGGTGTTGTACCCAAATCGCTGACCCTGAAAACCAGAACCACCAACGTAGTTACAATCTTCTACTTCATTCTCAGCAGCAAAGTGGACGGCCTTTGTTGTCTTTTCCAGCAGAAGACTGTGCATATAATCCAGCTGAGCTTTCACTTCAGCGATCTGCGACCCATCCATGTTGCCAGCCAGCTTCTTGCGCTCGAAGTCTGCGCTCTTGGTGCTACTGCTAGATGCAAAGTTTTCAATCAACACATAAGCATCCTCAGGGTACCTAGTGTTGAAATTACCATTGCTCGAAGAGTCCAGAGCCATCTGATACCTCCAATCTACTCCTCTAAAGAAGATACCCAGCAGCTGCACATTAGAGTATCCGTGATGTGGACAATCTCTCTGATACGATCTGAATCTTGTCCAAGCAGCCTTGAACACCTCAGTAGGTCCTTGAGAAAAAGTGAAGATCTTATTCCTCAGATCGTGCATCGTCATAGAAGTTAATCAGGAAGGCTCTCTTAGTGTCCTCCCAAGTAGTTAGCGAACCAGGAGGTAGCTGCCGTAGCCAGTAGGTCGCATCTCCACCTAGAGAGTAGGGGAAAAGCTTGCAGAAGAGATAGTCGTAGGACACTCCATTGCTCTTAATGCTAGTGACCAAGTCCTCGAACTTCTCTACATGGTCCATCGGATGTTCATGAGGAAGACCATGAAAGAGATGTTGTCCCACAAGAGCAAAGTAAGTAGGCTTCAACTCAAAGTCATTCCTCTCAAACGCAGGAGGACGAATTGCTGAACGATTGGCGAAAAACTGGTCAGGCCTATTGTATTCACCAATCGTTCTTCCACGATTAACCACATCATTCCTCGCGTTCCCAGCGATATTCACAGCGACAACAGGAGCAGGTGGCATGACGATCCCCTCTCCATCCAGACGTTGTCTTTGCTCATTGCACAACCAACCCTCTTGGTCTCTGTAAGCACCAGCTGCATCACGAACCAACTGATTGTTGTTCATCCTAGCTGATTTCTTTGCTTTCTTGTTTGTGCGTTCCACAAGTGCTAGTTGTTCCAGTGATAGATCAACTAGCTCAGCGTTCTTGTTGCTCCTGGTTTCTCGATTAGGCATGCACCTGAAAACAGAAACAAAGAACGTAAGTAACTGAAATTGACGACGGGTATCGACCGATACTCAAGGGTATCGATCGATACTCGGGCGATTTAGACGAATTTCTTAGCTAAAATCTAACGGCGAATTGAGTCCCCGGCAACGGCGCCAAAATTGATATGCTCAATTTAATACCCTAAATAGTACTAAAGCAGTTGCTGCAGTAAATCAGGGGTCGAACACAAGAACTCAGTTATCACACAATAGATTATATAGATCCGAAACATGCTAAATCAAAGGATGTAAACGAAAACAAGAATGCAATTAAAAGTGTTGTAAATCGATGGAGAGAATATAGGCCCAGGGTTTTTCTCAGGAAATCAATGAATGCAACTAAATTAACTAACATGATTCAGATTACGCACGGTTCTTGAACTCAAATCACTAAGATATAATTAACCAACTCTCGTTGCGAAAACTATCTAAATCTAAATCCTAGGAATTCCAAATCTCTTTGTGAATCCTAAATTCTAAATCAGCTTTAATATCATGTTTGATATGTTCACAAATCAATTAAACCAAATCTCTTTGCGAATAATCAATTTGCTCACCTAGGTTCTATCAGGTAATTAATCGCACTCTCGTTCCTAATCAATTATCCTAAGATCTAAGTTCCAGATTCGTCAACCTAGAATTAGCTTTGAACACAACCTAAGGCGAAGAACTAATTCAGATGGTGAATCCTAAACAGATAATTAACCTAGCATTCAAAGAAATCATTTATGAGAAAACCCTAAATCTAAAGTGGATCTACTCAGACATAGAGAATGAAACAATCAATATGCTTGAATAAATCATCAATAGAATAAGAATAACAAGAGGTTCTTGAGATCTGATCTCGGACGAAGGGAGATTCAGACTTGTCTCAAACCAAAGTATAGAAAATAAAGCTTAGCCTAAACAGATGGCTGTAAAATCCTATTTATAACCTAAAACACGTTATGGGGTCTTCTTGTAATTATTAAAGACTTCTGGGCCAATTTGCAATTCTTCAAGTCTTGGAAAACTCGCGGGTCGTGTCTTGCTGCGATTAGTGTCGATCGATACCAAGGGGGTATCGATCGATACTCGACGTGAATTCAGGTTCTCAGCAACACGACTTCAGCTTCTGCTCCAAACTGCTCCAGAAAGCTCCAATACTTCCAATAATGCTCCAAATGTGCTATAACTGTAAAAGACTCTAAAATACTACAAAACACTAGAAAGACTCTGTAAAAAGGACTTATATCATGGCCTAAACAGGGTAAAAACCATGATATATCAAGATGATATGGAAAGCTGACACCGAGATATTTCTAACGATATGAAGATCGCCTCTTGGTTTCTCCTGGTTCACTGGAAAATCGCCTCGCAAAATGGTTGTCCGCATATCCTAACTACACAGATTGGTCTCAGCAAAATGGCAATAACATTTACAATACAAGTCTAAATGGAGATAAGCTTTCGTATATAGCTAGATCTGGTAGTCGATAATATTCTTACCAAGTTTCAGGTTGATCCAATCTGATTTGTATGTCCGTTTCTCTCCTACGCCAGAACGGGTCATATCTGCCTTCTAGATGGATGTGGTGGCTTCTCCTTCGAGGTGGTTCGACGGTGGTCGCTCAAGTATGATTCCGGCAAGGCTTTGCCACTCTGAAACCTCTGCCTCCTCTCTCACAAGTTCCCTCTCTTTATAGAAGATGTGAGGCTTCCTAGGTTTATGATTTTCCAAACAAATGTCTATTTTGCCCTTAATGAACATTATGGGCTTCACTCAATAGGCTCCTCTTATTTTTACTAATGGGCCACAAAAATAGAGTAAAAAAACTCTATGATCCATTTTAGAATGAGCCTCAATCCTTTTTTTTTTATAGGCTTTTCTTAACCCGAAACATTTTTAAAAATGTCTTCTTAAATAATATTATAGAGATGTTGGTTTCTTAGAGACTTCTTTTGTACGAAACGCTCTGATTTTGTGTAAAATAATATATAATCCCTCTTATCAAAAAAAGAAGAAAAACATGCTCTCAACTCTGTGTTTGGGTGGATATAACATTGATAGAGACACTAAAGAGGCTTAATACCGCAAGAAACACCGGACATGGCTACGAATTTTCCGTAGTTATATATAAAACTGTGTTGCGAATATATTTTCCCTACAAACTTGTAACAAAAAATTATATACAGCTGATACTTGAAGTTTAAATCAGAGCAAGCAATATTCTCGAATAATCTAACAATGAGATTAAGAGGCTAAAGGAAAATCTTTAAAGACATATAACAGAGCACACGAACTTCACGCAAGAACCTCACGAAAAGATGTGCATGCATAGTTTTTGATTTTTCAATGCTTTGCTGGGTGAGCTCTTTTAATTCTTGCTAGCTGAGATCTCAATCTTTTTTTTTGAGTTAGTAGTTCTGCTGTGCATATATATGATTCTATCATTAGTAGTTCTGATTCGCTTCCACTGAGACTGTTGTCAAAAATCTTACGGTGATAATGAAAGTTCTAATGTTGCATGTATAGTTGCTCCCATCTATCATGGTTTTGTGTATCAATGATAATTTTGTTTTTAACATCCAAAAATAAAATTGTTTATCGTATACACACAGTGTAGTTAGAACTGTTTGTTGTGGATCCGTGTGTTGCAAGAGAGTTATTATCTTAAAGCTGTAAAATTACTGTAAAATTGTTAGATACAATCGATTAATCATCCTGTAAAATATATATGATGATATGTAATAGATAAAATAAAATTAAAAAACTTTACAAACCAGAAATAGGCTTAACAAGCCAAATAGGCAAATTAGTAACGACGGTCCATGATCATAAATGTGTGAAAATATGGTTTCGATTGGTAACATAAAAATAATGATACGATAAAAGCAAAAATTAAAGTGGTAACAAAAAGTGCTAAGTCAAAACATACCATTTTTTGGTCTATATCATGCAAAACAAGTTTTGGTATTCATGCATCCTACTAGTTGTGATTACGTGACGGCCATGAATCTCCGACCTTTTCTTTGGACTCTCTTTCTGAACATCTGATGCATGTAAAGATAACTCAAGCCCAAGCTAAAGCCCAAGAAGAGGTGTCAAAGGAAAGTCCATTAGGATTTCAGTCCACGTTTAGATTTTTGTAAATACTAGGAGAGCACCCGCGCTACGCGCGAGTTTTCTTTTAACTCATTATGTACATCACGGTAAAGATTAGCCATCATAAATTTTGGAGTGTCGGGTCCATTGAAAATGTCGTTGATCCCATCGAGAAGTCATCCTTGCTTCTCTTAAACCACTAATTGCACTATGTCCTCTCCTGCTTTCCCCAATGCCCACTGTAAATTGTTCTCGCTTCCGCCACTTGCATTCACTCCGGCAGCCGCTAACGCAGCTTCGACGATACCGCTGCTGCCGCCGTCGGATCTCACAGTGTTTTCCCTCTTAGAACCACGATGAAATTCGACACCGAAAAACCCCATGGCCGTTGCTTCCTCTCCTTGGAAATCGGGTGCCAGAAAATGCGCTTCTTCCTTTTCTGGCTCTTCTTCGAGTATACGCTACCGAGCGGCGCCAAAAAATGCACGCCGGCGGAGTTAAATCTTGAAATCTCGAAATCTCTCCGGCCGGGTCCAACGGGCCTGAAGTCGCATCTCTCTCGGACTCGACATGATCGCCTCTCTCTCTTTGACTTGAAATAAAAATTAAAAATAAAACTGGAAAAAATCCAGAAATGATTGTTCTTCACGCGTCCTGGTCACCTCCCCACACACGCGCTTCTCTCTCACCTCAAACACTCTCTCTCTGTCCCCCTCTCTCACTTCCCTCCTCTCGCCGGCTCTGCAATGATGTCGGCGCAAATTTCTTTTTCGCCGACGCAAAATCCAACCACGTCCGCGACCAATCCTCGCCGTTCAAGTCACATAATTGATCGACGGCGTTTTCATCGGCTGCTCCGTTAACCACGCCGTGACTGACGGAACGTTACTGTGGAATTTTATTTCGATTTCATATCTTTCCATTATGGATGTAATTGATAGGAACCTCATGATTTCCTTCGGTTTCATGATGCTCTGCATTATCATTGATTTTGTCGATCCAACTTGAAATTGATGATTTAATAATAAGACGAGCCAACATATTGAAAATGCATGTTAGAAATAATATCTCATAACGTTAAATAATATATATGAGGCATATCTCAATTTATTAATTGTCAATTAATTTTTAATATGCAATTAATTTAAACAAAAATAAAAATAAAAATTGATTAATAGGGGGGTGCTGAGGTGTCAAAGCTGGAGAGCATCCCTTCTCGATTAGACATCTCGTCGCCTCCGCTAGAGCACATCTCCGTCGTTGGTTCACTCGGATCTCTGTCTCACTCCATCGCTTCGTCGGCGAGGGTTTGATTCCAATAATTAGAGGAATTAGTTAGAATTATTTTCGGAACAACAATAAAAGGTTGGGTTATCAAGGAGACATGTCATTAGCTGAAAATTATGAATTCAATAAGAAAATCTTCCAACATATACGTTTTGATTAATAATCTAATGGTAAGCACTTTGACACGAAAAAAATATATGTGATGGTAAGTATTAAGTAGACTTTATTCTGCAATTTCTGGATTAGAAGAACTAATTTTTTTAAAATTTTTATTTTTTTAAAAAGGATCAATAGGGGGTGCTGAGGTGTCAGCCCTGGAGAGCACCCCTTCACTCTTTATAAGGTAGATAGTTTTTATGTAATCTGAGAATGGTAATTTTGGCTGTGAATGTGTAGCCTCTTCTTTCCATTTTATGAGTATCAATCTAAAGTCTTTTTGTTCTTGGTAACAACTTAAAACTTCTTTCTTTCTCTTTTAATTTCAGCACTTGAATAAAGCTCTCTAATGAGCTATTTTATTTTATGTTTCAATTTCTATCTTATTATGCTCTTTCAAGCAACGAATCTATCTATTTTTGAATCTGCTTTCGTGGTATCAGAGATAAATGGTTCATGGGTTGTTACTTCTGCTACTTTAAGATACATTTTCCTCAAATCACCAAACTGTTGTCGAAACTCAACATCTGTATAATTCCTTGCGCATTCTCTAAATTTAGTTGCAACAAAATATTGATCCTTCGAAACTTTCGATCTCACATTCTAGTAAAAATGAAAGATGCAATTCTCATGTGTAGAGTTCGGGTACACGCCTCACCTACTGGCTTGATGAGACTTGTATTTCTGTCAGAAATAAAAACCAATTTAGGACTATCGGGTATAATAGTTTTCAGCGTATTGAAAAACCAGGTCAAACTTGCATCTTTTTCAGCATGAACAAACATCAAACGCAATGGGATAATCGTGACGATTAAAATCCCGAGCTGTGGGAAAAATTAGCATACCACCATGTGTAGTCTTAAAAAAAGTTGCATCCACAATGATCACTTTCCTCATTGCTTGAAACCCTTCAATGCAAGCCCCCAAAGCGACAACTAGGTATATGAACTTTTTTTCATCATCTAATACCACACTTGTTTTTGTACTAGAATTCACGTACTTCCAAACCCATACCGTCTTGACATAGTTTTTGGAACAAAAATAAGTGTTGTTTTAGATGAAGAAAAAAGGTTCAAGTAACTATTCATCGCTTTGGGAGCTTGCATTGAAGAGTTTCAAGCAATGAGGAAAGTGATCATTGTGGATGCAACTTTTCTTAAGACTACCCATGGTGGTATGATAAATTTTGCCACAACTCAGAATCCTAATTGTCACCATTATCCCATTGCGTTTGATGATAAAAAATATGAAAGTAGGACGTGGTTTTTCAATACGCTGAAAACCATTATACCCGATATTCATGTATTGATTTTTATTTATGACAGAATTGTAAGCCTTATCAAGCCAGTAGGTGAGGTGTACCCGAACTCTACACATGGATACTACATCTTTCATTTGTCCGCATCTTTCATGTCCAAGAATGTGATAGAAAGTTTCTATGGACAAAGATTTTGTTGCAAGTAAATTCAGGGAATGCGCAAAGAATTATACATATGTTGAGTTTCGACAACAGTTTAGTAATTTGAGGAAAAGGTATCCTAAAATAGTCGTGTGTCTGGATGATATTGTAGATGAGGCAAAATGGGCAAGGTGTTATTTTTCCAGAAGAAATGTACAACATAGACACCACTAATTGTGCAGAGTCCATAAACATTATTTTCTTAGACGCAAGGAAGTACTCGTTATTACCTATGACTGATGCGATTGTTGAAAAATTGGCAGAGTGGTTAAACAAACATAGAAATGAGTATGTTGTTGCGTCGAACGCACATAAACGGGTTCCCTTTGTGGAGAACGTATTACACGGTAGATGTGCTATTATGAAGCTCCTAACGGTGAATGAGCTAAACATCTTCCAGCTTGAATATGGTATCATTGGACGCGATGGCAATACTTATTTGGAGGACTTGAGAAGGAAAACTTGTAGCTGCAAGTGTTTTGATATAGACATTTATCCTTGTGTTCATGCAATAACCGTTACCATGGATTTCATGAAACGAGAAGATAAAACAGCGAATATCTGATTAAATGAGTTGTGCTCGAGGTATTATTTGATGGAGCAGTGGTGATATGTGTATATTTTGCATCGTTTTCATTTAGTTTTTCCACTAGTTTTCATCCATCTTTGTATGCATTTCATCATCATCCATGCACAATTAGTTGTGTCTATAGTGTACTTTTCTCTTAGAAAAATAACACCTTGCCCATTTTGCCTCATCTACACTATCATCCAGACACACAGCTACTTTAGGATACATTTTCCTCAAATCACCAAACTGTTGTCGAAACTCAACATCTGTATAATTCCTTGCGCATTCTCTGAATTTACTTGCAACAAAATATTGATCCTTCGAAACTTTCAATCTCACATTCTAGTAAAAATGAAAAATGCAATTCCCATGTGTAGAGTTCGGGTACGCGCCTCACCTGTTGGCTTGATGAGACTTGTATTTCTGTCAGAAATAAAAACCAATTTAGGAATATCGAGAATAATGGTTTTCAGCGTATTGAAAAACCAGGTCAAACTTGCATCTTTTTCAGCATGAACTAACATCAAACGCAATGGGATAATCGTGACGATTAAAATCCCTAGCTGTGGGAAAAATTAGCATACCACCATGTGTAGTCTTAAGAAAATTTGCATCCACAATGATCACTTTCCTTATTGCTTGAAACCCTTCAATGCAAGCCCCCAAAGCGACGACTAGGTACATGAACTTTTTTTCTTCATCTAATACCACACTTGTTTTTGTACTAGGATTCACCTACTTCCAAACCCATACCATCTTGACCTAGTCTTTGGTACAAAAACAAGTGTGGTTTTAGATGAAGAAAAAAGGTTCAAGTAACTATTCGTCGCTTTGGGAGCTTGCATTGACGAGTTTCAAGCAATGAGGAAAGTGATCATTGTGGATGCAACTTTTCGTAAGACTACACATGGTGGTATGATAAATTTTACCACAACTCAGAATCCTAATCGTAACCATTTTCCCATTGCGTTTGATGATGAAAAATATGCAAGTTGGACGTGGTTTTTCAATACGCTGAAAACAATTATACCCGACATTCCTGTATTGATTTTTATTTTTGACAGAAATGTAAGCCTTATCAAGCCAGTAGGTGAGGTGTACCCGAACTCTACACATGGATACTGCATCTTTCATGTGTCCGCATCTTTCATGTCCAAGAATGTGTGATTGAAAGTTTCTAGGGACAAAGATTTTGTTGCAAGTAAATTCAGGGAATGCGCAAGGAATTATACATATGTTGAGTTTCGACAACAATTTGGTAATTTGAGGAGAAGGTATCCTAAAGTAGCTGTGTGTCTGTATGATAGTGTAGATGAGGCAAAATGGGTAAGGTGTTCTTTTCCAGAAGAAATGTACAACATAGACACCACTAATTGTGCAGAGTCCATAAACATTATTTTCTTGACGCAAAGAAGTACTCGTTATTACCTATGATTAATGCGATTGTTGAAAAATTGGCTGAGTGGTTAAACAAACATAGAAATGAGTATGTTGCTGCATCGAACGCACATAAATAGGTTCCCTTTGTGGAAAACGTATTACACGGTAGATGTGCTATTACGAAGCTCCTAATGGTGAATGAGCTAAACATCTTCCAGCTTGAATATGGTATCATTGGACGTGATGGCAAGACTTATTTGGAGGACTTGAGAAGGAAAACTAGTAGTTGCAAGTGTTTTGATATAGACATTTATCCTTGTGTTCATGCAATAACAGTTACCATGGATTTCATGAACCGAGAAGATAAAATATCGAATATCCAATTAAATGATTTGTGCTCGAGGTATTATTTGATGGAGCAGTGGTGATATGTGTATATTTTGCATTGTTTTCATTTAGTTTTTCCACTAGTTTTCATCCATCTTTGCATGCATTACATCATCATCCATGCACAGTTAGTGGTGTCTATGGTGTACCTTTCTCTTAGAAAAATAACACATTGCTCATTTTGCCTCATCTACACTATCATCCAGACATACAACTACTTTAATATACATTTTCCTTAAATCACCAAACTGTTGTCAAAACTCAACATCTGTATAATTCCTTGCGCATTCTCTGAATTTACTTGCAATAAAATATTGATCCTTCGAAACTTTCAATCTTACATTCTAGTAAAAATGAAAGATGAAATTCTCATGTGTAGAGTTCAGGTACGCGCCTCACCTACTGGCTTGATGAGGCTTGTATTTTGGTCAGAAATAAAAACCAATTTAGGACTATCGGGTATAATGGTTTTCAGCGTATTGAAAAACCATGTCAAACTTGCATCTTTTTCAGCATGAACTAACATCAAACGCAATGGGATAATCGTGACGATTAAAATCACGAGCTGTGGGAAATATTAGCATACCACCATGTGTAGTCTTAAGAAAAGTTGCGTCCACAATAATCACTTTCCTCATTGCTTGAAACCCTTCAATGCAAGCCCCCAAAGCGACAACTAGGTACATGAACTTTTTTCTTCATCTAATACCACACTTGTTTTTGTACTAGGATTCACCTACTTCCAAACCCATACCATCTTGACATAGTCTTTGGTACAAAAACAAGTGTGGTTTTAGATGAAGAAAAAAGGTTCAAGTAACTATTTGTCGCTTTGGGAGCTTGCATTGAAGAGTTTCAAGCAATGAGGAAAGTGATCATTGTGGATGCAACTTTTTTTAAGACTACACATGGTGGTATGATAAATTTTTCCACAACTTAGAATCCTAATCGTAGGGATGTCAATCGGGCGGGCCCGGCCCGGCCCGGCCCGAAACCCGTAAAGCCCGCATATATTTAAGCTCGGCCCGGCCCGGCCCGGCCCGAAAAAATATCGGGCCTATATTTTAAAGCCCGGCCCGGCCCTGACAGGGCTTTAGGGCTTTTCGGGCTTTTTCGGGCTTTTTCGGGCTTTTCTTTATAAACACAAAAATTCACAATTCTCAAATAAAAAAATAATTAAAAAAAATATTTATCAAAATAAATCTAAATTGAAATGTATTATATCAAATCCAATTAAATTTAAAAGCAAAAGTTTGACAAAAAAAAACAAAAAAAATTCTAATAAATTGTATTACCAAATAAAACATAAAATCAAAACACTTTAAATGTAGGTAGTAGAGTTTAGATTATAATCTCTTTCATCACCATCAAAAGCTACAGATAAAAAGAAAAAGTAAAATAATATTAAACTTTGAGAGGTATAAATCATTTAGAAATGTCATTGAAAATCTATAGATAAAGATTTTAAAAATATGAAGTAAATATGGATGAATGACAATGGTACATGGATCATGAAATGTAAACCTATAAAACCAAGTGCATGTACAAATCAGTGCTTCAACGTTTCTTGGTAAAAGACGATTTCCAAGACATACGTACAAATACTAAACGTAGACTCTGATGCCATTGTAGTTATCAGAATGCTTAGAACATCACATGTCATACGAGCTAACTCACCATAACGTTGTGAATGACTCTTCCACCATTCTAAAACATCAATGTCTTCATAAAAAGTTAGTTACAACATATCGTCTTCTAAGTATAGAGTCAATTTAGACTTTGATTCTTCTATAATGGTATGTTTGTTCATACGCTTTGAAATCATATGATAAGTGAACCCAAATTTAATAAAACATACGTAATCAAATAGTTTCGGGCTTTTCGGGCTAGCCCGAGCCCGATCGGGCTAAGCCCGAAAACACAATAGCCCGAAAGGCCCGATTTTTTTTGGGCTTTTATTTCTAGACCCGAGCCCGCTATTTTTCAGGGCCGGGCCGGGCCGGCCCTCGGGCTTTGGCCCTAATTAGGCTAATCGTCACCATTATCCCATTGCGTTTGATGATGAAAAATATGCAAGTTGGATGTGGTTTTTCAATACGCTGAAAACCATTATCCTGATATTCATGTATTGATTTTTATTTCTGACAGAATTGTAAGCCTTATCAAGCCTGTAGGTGAGGTGTACCCGAACTCTACACATGGATACTGCATCTTTCATTTGTCTGCATTTTTCATGTCCAAGAATGTGTGATTGAAAGTTTCTAGGGACAAATATTTTGTTGCAAGTAAATTCAGGGAATGCGCAAGGAATTATACATATGTTGAGTTTCGACAACAGTTTGGTAATTTGAGGAGAAGGTATCCTAAAATAGCCGTGTGTCTGGATGATATTGTAGATGAGGCAAAATGGGCAAGGTGTTATTTTTCCAGAAGAAATGTACAACATAGACACCACTAATTGTGCAGAGTCCATAAACATTATTTTCTTAGACGCAAGGAAGTACTCGTTATTACCTATGATTGATGCCATTGTTGAAAAATTGGTTGAGTGGTTAAACAAACATAGAAATGAGTATGTTGTTGCATCAAACGCACATAACGGGTTCCCTTTGTGGAGAACGTATTACACGGTAGATGTGCTATTACGAAGCTCCTAACGGTGAATGAGCTAAACATCTTCTAGCTTGAATATGGTGTCATTGGACGCGATGGCAAGACTTATTTGGAGGACTTGAGAAGGAAAACTTGTAGTTGCAAGTGTTTTGATATAGACATTTATCCTTGTGTTCATGCAATAACAGTTACCATGGATTTCATGAACCGAGAAGATAAAACAGCGAATATCCGATTAAATGATTTGTGCTCGAGGTATTATTTGATGGAGCAGTGGTGATATGTGTATATTTTGCATCATTTTCATATAGTTTTTCCACTAGTTTTCGTCCATCTTTGTATGCATTTCATCATCATCCATGCATTTTAGACTAGTTTTCTCTAATCTTGCATATGAAAGTCGTAGGATGTATATATTGCATATTGGTCATTTTTAGGTACTTCTGGAGCAAGGAGGAGAAATGGCTCAAAGGAGATAAGCATTGAGGTGAAGAGGAGCCAAAAGAGTGAGGCAACAAGAGAAGAGAGGCATGTCGGTTGCTGGACCGATGTAGGAAGGCGCCGCAACAAGTACAAAAGACATTTCTCGACCAAGTCTTTGGAGATATCTGCATATTGCTGGACCGATACAGGGAGCCAACATGAAGAGCTAAAGAAGAAGCAAATGTCTCTTATGCAAGGGGCAGTGGTCCAAACAGCGATGAAGTCGACCGAGGAGAAGAGTCAAGCTGCGAGCAAAAGTTCAACAATATGGAGACGTCCACATCAGTCCATTCACGGCCGCCACTAACCGATGTCTAGAAGCAGAAGCCGAAGAAGAAGAGATTTGTTCTCTGATGACCAGCATGGTAGTCGCCTGAGCACCACACACTTCCGGTGCAACGAGCATCTTTTATTTAGTTTTGACCCGACCCAGTTTGTTCCGGGTCGACTCGGTTCGAGTTTGCTAGGGAAAATACCAAGTATTTTCGTTGAAAAACTTGGTATTTTCGGTTTGAAATGTGTATAAGTCGTATTGGTAAAAGTGTTATAAGTCAAATCAAATCAGCATTTATATAGGTAACTTTGAATCAATGCAATTTTGAATAAAATATGAAATTTAAGTAAATTCTACAATTAAAATAAAAGCGAAATCGGTAGTAGTTGTACCAATTTTACACTGTTGAATCAATGCAAATCAAATCAGCATTTATATAGGGTCAGAGAGAGTGGCAACTATAAAAGTTTTAGTAAATAATTTCTCTTTTTCCCGAGTGATTGAACAGCCATCTCTTCGGTTTTCAACAAGGAGATTAATGACACTGTTTCCGTCTTCTTGTATACTCATATATCCTCTGATATCTCCTCTCATCTCATCTTCTTATATCCTCCTATATCCTCTGTTCTCGCCTCTCATCTCATCTTCTTATATCATTTATATCCTTTGTTTTCGTATCCTCTAAAGGTTGACTGAAATTACAGTTACGAGACGATTGTGAGGGGGTTGAAGGCACAGCAAAAGGATCCTCATGCATGTTTTTCCGCAAGTCCTGTTGCCGACGATATGTACCGATTGGCAAGCAACTATCATCGGACCCCCTAGGGAGTTCCTATGAAGGAGGAGTGTTTATCTTCAACATTAATTTCCCTCCGGAGTAGTATCCTTTGACAAAACCAAGGTGTACCACCCGAACATCACCTTGCGCTAGACTGAGCAAGAAAATGAATTAGATTATAACCCATCTAATTTTATACCCACCTAAGACTCTGAGCAAAAACTACTGACTCTCCGAGTCATAACCGAAGTGGCATTGAAAATAAGTTATTTGTAACCGTAAATATGTGACCTATTTGAGACATCATATCCCAGGAAAACCCTACTGAATATCTTGATTTCTATTCCAAGCCAAAAATGATCTCTTAAACCAAACCTTAAAATGGAAAGAGGGAAGGGTAACAAGTTACCCAGTGAAAACGATCATATCTGCCCACTTGATATATACGATGCATTAAACATAATCACATAAACATCTACTTAACCTAAGATTAGACATGCAACAAATCATCAGGCATTCACAAGTTCATGGAAAACCTAGTACACAAGTCCCCACTCACAAGAACGTCAAACTTTAATTCTGGTGACTTGTCAACCACAATCTTACTGGCCTGTCGACCCATGTATAGGCTACACTTCCTCCGTGTGTAGTCCAACCATGGTCTCACTCCGCGAAACATCTTTCTTGAAGACCAACAAGCAATCACTCCATTCTCTGCCATTGGTCGGGATCAATCATCAGGGCCATCTCTGGGCCAGATCCAATGAAACATTGGCCTTGGCTCCAAATTTTAGCAGGTCCATATAGAAGCTAGAAACCCATATATATATATATATATATATATATATGGTTTGGAGCAGATATGATCTTTCCATTTTAAGGTTTGCTCAAAGCTTCTTTTTTTTGGCCCATAAGTTTAAACAGAAACTTATTTGTATTATATATAAGGATATGTACATATATATAAGCAAAGCCCAATCAATTAAAACAAGAAATTCATAAAACTAAAAAAGAAATATTGTCCCCCATTTTTTTTTAAATGACTAGGTTTTTCATCTGCGCTACGCGCGGGTCTGTATTAATGATTTAGTTTAATCTTTTTTTTTGGTTAGTAATTTTTAAATTATCTAAAACATGATGAGTTTACATAAATTTTGTTTTTATAAAAATTTATTTAAATATAATATGTTGTTTTCTCCTATTTGTATTTATTTATAAGATTATAGATTTTAATTGTTAAGTAAAATATTAATAAATCAATTGATTTTTACCTAATTATAAAATTAATTTATCAAAAATACTAGCATGTTTGGGATATATGACATGTGTATAGAAATAAGAATAGAAGAAGAAGAATGATAGAAGAAGAATTGTTTGACATTTTAGAAAACTAAAAAAACATTATTGTAATATATGGTTATTTTTAATTTGTTGCATAGTATTCCATTTTTTTGTATTAAGGAAGAACTCACGATGAATGTATGATTTTTACATATTTATTTTATATATTTTTGTTTTTGAATGACTGTTTTTCATCTTTTTAAAATTTCTATATGATAGCATAATACCCGTATTTTGAATTTGACATTTCACAGTAAACATTTAATGAACTTTAACTAATATTGAGTAATCTTTTTTAGATAACAGAAAAATGAGTAGTAAACATTTGATGAATTTTAACTAATGTTAAATAATTTTTTATTTATTGAGTGAAAAGTATAAAGAGACTAGTGTATTAGATGTGGTCTTATACTTGATTTGATTAACTCGTGTGTGTAGTAGCGAAACTGGTATGACTTTAAATTCCATTGCAATAGATAAAACCTTTTACTTTTTACAAAAAAAAATATATTCAATATTATTTTTTGGTAAGGAATGACTTTATACTGCATTGCAATAGATAAAACTTTTTACTTTTTACAAATAAAATGTAATCAATATTATTTTTTGGTAAGGTAAATAATATTTGTTTATTTTTTTAGTCTTACATGGAGATTTGTAGGTACATGTGAAACCTAAATCTAGTAAACCTCTAGCATAGCATGCCGATTTGAAATCTAAAATTTCGTCAAAACTTTGTGGTCTTTTTAGTTTGTTGATTAGAATTATTAGATAATATTTGTGGCATGAATCAATGTTTTTTCTCTGAGTGAATTAGATTAAAAACTTGTGAGAAGTCACACTGTACTCGCATTGTTGTTAACAGTGGCGGATCTAGAGAAAAAAATGACTGGGGGCAAAATATTAAATATTAATTAATATTAAAAATTATTATACATTGAAGAATTTTTTTTAAAAATTACGGTTATAAAAGTATTTAGATAACATGGAAATAATTAATTGTAAATTATATATTAAGAATTATCAACTCATATATACTAATCTTTTAATTGTTAGAAATTTATTTACTTCTATTTCTTAATTTATAAGATATTTATCTACGTTATCAGTTAAAATTAAAATCTTAGATATAAAAAATTACTAAAACTGCAAATCTAATAATCTCACACAAGTCACAAAGGTAAAAACAAGTTAATTCTTTTTGTTAAAATATAGAAATTTTAATCATTATATACTGTACATGTGTTTGGTGAAAACAATAATATAAATAAATTTGACTAAAAGTGTTCGTATATTAAATGCCTATTATAAATTAGTATCAAATTAGATTTTGAGGAAGGTAAAAAAAAAACAATGAGGGCATAATATTATTTTAAAGTGGGTGCATTAACGTGAGATATAACAAAATTACATTGGTCACAAAAATTGAGTGGTGCAATTGCCCCTTCCTTTTTGTACGTGGATCCGCCACTGGTTGTTAATGACCAAGAAATTTTTAATTTTGTAGATTACGTCGGCTTTTACTATTACCTCATAATAACCTATTCAATTAGCCGGTATAATTGCTTGGATTTTAGTTGATTTAAAAAAATTTGTGTTAAAGCAGTTAATAATAGTGCTAGTTAGTTTTTCGATTGGTGATGAGTAAATAGATTTCCTAATACCTTTTGATAGCTAAAAACTGTTCAAAACCCATAATGAAACCGTCTTTTTGTCATTTGGTGCCTCCCAGAAGTGGACGACTCAAATAAGCAGTTTTTTCTTAATAAAACATTAAGACATAATAATTCTTTTTTTTTGTTAGTTAAGCCTAGATATCAAGTTAATTTTATTTTATATAATTTTTTCCTTTATTAGTTTAGTTTTTTTATTTTAATTTCCATTTTATTTTGATATATAATTTCTTTTTTCTTTTTTTTTGTTTGTTAAGCTTTTTATGTTGATTTTCCATAGAGTTATTATAGATATCAAATTAATTTTCTTTTAAATATTTTTTTACTTTTGTTAATTTATCTCTTTTGATATTTATTTCCATTTTAAGAGACAATGTTTTTGGAATTCTTGACTTTAATTAAGATTTAATTAAAATGATGATTTGACAAATTTTAATTGGTCGTTTAAAATTTATGTGGACACATTTAAATGCATAAATTTTCTTTTTATTAGTTTTTTATGTTGATTTTCCATAGATATCAACTTAATTTTCTTTTAAATGATTTTTTCTTTTGTTAATTTAGCTTTTTTGATTATTTTCATTTTTTCTTTTGTTAATTTAGATCTTTTCATATTTATTTCCATTTTAAAAGACACAATTTTTTAGCATATAATTTCCTTTTTTTTTATTTGTTTGTTAAGCTGTTTATATTGTTATTCCATAAAGTTATCATATAATATCAAATAAATTTTCTTATAAATGATTTTTTTTCTTTTGTTAATTTAGTTTTTATATTTATTTATATTTTAAAAGTCACGATTTTTTTAAAAAATTTTGACATTATTTAATATTTAATTAAAATGCTGATTATTGGCCCCTATTTTTTTTTTCAAAACCCCCATAATTTCTGGGCCGACCATGTCAATCATACGCTCTAACGCGCCTAGACTAACTCTAATCAACAATACATATATTTGTTCTCATTCAAACATTCATGTTCGTTTTAATTACCAATCAATCTCAAACTCTAGGTTCAATACAAACACATACACAACTATGTCTAAGACAATTTATAGATTCACAAGTGTAGCCTAACCTTTGCCTTTCGGTTGAAGTTGCAATTCTCCGGAAGAAATGGTTGGAATCAACGTCTTAAAGTCTGCGTTTGAAATTAGGGTTTATGGTTTTCAGATTTGGACAGATTTCATACCCGGCAGGAAAATAGTGATAACTTTCGGTACAAACCTCTAAATCTTAAACGGAAAGATGATATGGAAAGCTGACACCGAGATATTTCTAACGATATGAAGATCGCCTCTTGGTTTCTCTTGGTTCACTGGAAAATCACCTCGCAAAATGGTTGTCCGCATATCCTAACTCACAGATTGGTCTCTGAAAAATGGCAATAACATTTACAATACAAGTCTAAATGGAGATAAGCTTTTGTATATAGCTAGATCTGGGAGTCGAGAATATTCTTACCAAGTTTCAGGCTGATCCAATCTAATTTGCATGTCCGTTTCTCTCCTACGCCAGAACGGGTCATATCTGCCTTCTAGATGGATGTGGTGGCTTCTCCTTCGAGGTGGTTCGACGGTGGTCGCTCAAGTATGATTCCGGCAGGACTTTGCCACTCTGAAATCTCTGCCTCCTCTCCCACAAGTTCCCTCTCTTTATAGAAGATGTGAGGCTTCCTAGGTTTATGATTTTCCAAACAAATGTCTATTTTGCCCTTAATGAACATTATGGGCTTCACTCAATAGGTTCCTCTTATTTTTACTAATGGACCACAAAAATAGAGTAAAAAAACTCTATGATCCATTTTAGAATGAGCCTCAATACTTTTTTTTAATAGGCTTTTCTTACCCCGAAACAGGCCTGACGCTTCGTCTAATGCTAATTCCTCCGGTCCACCACTTCTTTTCATTCAATCTTTGGCTCCAATTCTTCACCATCCCAACTTAGAATGAAGTGAGCTTGGTCCCAAAAGACTTTCACTCGATAATTTAGAGCCTGAGACATTGCTTCTTTTGCAAGTTACTGTTTTCTTTTTCGGAAAATTAAGCTTAGGGTTTTAATCAGAAAATAGGCCTTAGTTTAGGTTCTTGGGATGTCACATTAAGTCTCAAAACCTCAACTCTACTTCTTTTTCCAAATCTCATTATAGTTTTATACAGTTAGCTTAATACCGGCAAAAATTAAAATTCTCCAACTTAGTGTTGCATTCAATAAATGACTATATAACCAAAGCAAATGATCAAGGGCGGTTTTTGGCAAGTGTAAGAGAACCAGATGCACAGGGCCCACATATTTTTTTTTAGGAAATAAAGGCTTAAGAGATTTAAATTTTATATATATGTAGGTTAAAAATTAGATTAAATGGCCAATTTCAAGAAATTTGAGATTCCATGTTGATTTTTTTTTTTTTTTTTTAGTATTAAGTATAAGGGTCAAAATTTTATAACTAGTACAGAGACTCTAAATTTATTGAGTCGTCCCTGCAAATGAATAGCCATTTAAAAATAATAGACTCTGTATATTATTTTGTACTTCAGCTTTTATTACCGCTACAGGTCCATACTCACAAAATAAAATAAAGAGTATACCTATCCAGGAATAATCCGACAAAAGAAGATATTTACCAAACAAGTGGGGCCCACATTGACACGTCAACAGACAAATACCAACTGTCGGCACCATTCTTACGAAGACACGTATCCACGCACTCAGCACAAACTGTCGGCACCGCTCGAAGAACGACACGTTTTCACGCACTCAACACGAAGCGTCGGCACCATCCAATGGACGACACGTATCAAGACAT
>PKML01043778.1:0-20386 GCA_002933935.1 Eutrema yunnanense
AGGCAGCTTGGCCGGTAATTGGAAACGATTTTACGGTAGCGATAAAATCTTTTCTCATCAAAGGATTCCTTCCCAAAGGCTTGAATTCCACTATTCTAGCTCTCATTCCTAAGAAAGATGAGGCACGGGAGATGAAGGACTACCGACCAATCTCATGTTGCAATGTATTGTATAAGGCAATCTAAAAAATCATTGCGAATAGACTCAAGCTGATGCTACCAAAATTCATTGCTCAGAACCAATCAGCATTCGTTAAAGAACGTCTTCTTATGGAGAATGTGTTACTAGCAACCGAACTAGTTAAAGATTATCACATAGGTGAAATATCTCCAAGATGTTCTATGAAGATTGACATTTCGAAGGCTTTTGATAGTGTGCAATGGAGTTTTTTATTGAATACACTTGAAGCTCTTCACTTCCCGGAACGATTTGTCCATTGGATCCGTTTATGTGTCTCGACAGCTTCTTTCTCAGTACAAGTGAATGGTGAATTAACAGATTTTTTCCGAAGTGAGAGGGGGATAAGACAGGGCTGCTCATTATATCCTTACCTCTTTGTCATATGCATGAATGTTTTATCGCGCCTGATGCGATTGAGAGAAAGATTGGGTATCACCCGAAATGCCAAATGATTCAACTTACCCATATTTGCTTTGCTGATGATTTAATGGTGTTTGTAGATGGGACAAAACGTTGTGAAATAATTTATAATATAATATTAAAATAATTTATAAAAGTTAGTACTAATTTTAAATTATTAAATTATTACACATATTTAAAAGTTGATAATTATAATGTAATATTACCATCATTTATATTAATTGATGCAAATCTTTAACATCATTTTTTGCAACNCCATTGGATCCTACTTATTGATACCCATGGGTATCAAGTAATATCCGGAACTGAACCGAAAATATTTCGGGTACCCGAATACCCAATATATAATTATATATCCAAAATATTAAATATATATCAGATTTTTGGATATATTTTTGGTATTATAGGTATATTTTATTTTGTTTTTTTTGTTTTCAGGTATATTTTCGAGTTTTCGGATATAATTTTGGGTTTTCAGATATATTTTTGGTATTTCAGATATATTTTTCTTAAACTTTTTTGGGTTTTCGGATATATTTTCGGATTTTCGGGTATATTTTAGATATTTCAGATATATTTTAGATATTTCGGGTGATAAATACCCGGAACCGATCCAGGACCGAAAAAGAACCGAAAATATTTGGATATTTTCCGGTTCTGAAATCTCGGAACCGAATCGACCCGGAATCAACTGATACCAAACCGGAACCAAACCGAAATCATTTCGGAACCGATTAGATCTTACACCTCACTATCCAAAATACATGGAACCGAATGGTTCCTATCTCAAACCGAACCGGAACCGGAACCGAAAATGACGAGGCCTAGTTCAACTAATCCTAATGGAGTGACCAAAAAACAGATTATATTGACGGTTCCTATTTCCCCCCTCTATATAAATGCTCTTCTACTGCCACTGTCATCACTCTCTGCACGCCGCGAGCCTCATAAGTTCTTAGGGTTTCGTCTCGATTCTTTGTTTCCGGTACAAATTTTCCCTTACAAACGTCCGATCTCTTCTTGTTTTCGATTTCAAGGGTTTGATTCTCTCAATACTTAGCTGTGATGTGTCTTCTTTCAGAAACCCACCCATATGGAGAGATCTGAGAATCAACTAAACTGTTGCGCATTTCTTCAGTATTTCATCTCGCCATTTTTTGCTTCCTTCAACAAAACTGCTTTCTCAAGGTAATCCCTCTCGCTGCATGTTAAGTTTCTAGGGTTTGATTCTCTCAAAACATAGCTGTGATGTGTCGATCTAAGCGTTCTTTCAGAAACCTACCCGTATGGAGATCTGTTTCAGCTTCTCTATTGTTTTTGCTCTGACCTTAAGTGGTTTGACACTTAAACTCATGTTTGTAAATGAATCTGTTCTTCTAGGATGGATAACATTTCTTCTGATGAAGAGTCAGAGATGAGAGAGATAGAGGAGCTGGACCAAGCTTATGAAGAAGGTTTGTAATTGCTTATGTTCTGCCTCGGCTGCATGTGGGTTTAGTTTTGTGACTCTTGTTTCTCCTGAAGCAAAAAGAATGCAGGAATATTCTCGGCGCAACGTCGACAGGATCTTAAAAGAAAAAGAAAGGCTGAGTAATAAACTGAAGAATCTGAGAGACAAGAAGGAATCACTACCGGAACTGGAGAGACATAGGCTTGACGAAGACAAGAAGAAGGTAACATTTAGTCAGTTTTAGTATACTTATGCGTTTATGTTTTCCAGGGTGCGCTGATGATCTTTTTGTTTTCTCCAGTCAGCTTCACTGGACCAGAAAAAGACGGATGATTGCAAGCAGAAATTTCAAATGGAAATTCAAGAGCTGAAAGGAAAGCTGCAAGTCATGAGGCATGTGGAAGATGAAGATGACGACGACGACGTTAAGGAGAAAATGAAGAAAATGAATGAAGAGCTGGAGGAGACGTGTTCTGAGTTACAAGATCTAGAGGATATGAACCGGGCCCTCATGATAAAACAATGTGAAACCAATGCTGAGTTACAAGAAGGCCGTAAAGCATTGATTACGGTATATATATTTTAATGCTTCCATGTTCTTTAGTGTTGGTATAATATGTGCGAGTGAAATGTTGGTGACATGGTTAAACATGAATTGTTTGAGAAATCTGTATGTATGATGAGGTTGCAGTCAAGGGTGATTTCCCAACTGATTAATAGTCCAGAATCTGTGAATAGTTCCTACGACCGTTGCGGACCTTATCTGTGAGTGACTAATTGTCTACATTTATTGGGTTTTTCAGGGATTGAGAGAACTGGTGAGTGATCGAACCAGCATCACAATAAAGAGGATGGGAGAACTTGATGAAAAGCCTTTCATAAAAGCATGCAAAGAAAGATTCACTGGGGAAGAAGCTGATGTGCAACATGCCATGCTTTTCTTGAAATGGCAGGAAAGCCTCAAGGATCCAGCATGGCACCCATTCAAACGCGTAGGGACAGAAGACAAAATGCAGGTTTGTTATGTCTCTTGTTCTATCGAGATTCTATCTCTCTGTCCCATTTTATGTTTCTTCATTCTTTTAAACTAGTAGTAATGGTGTTGTTATATGGATATGGTGCAGGAAGTGGTGGATGAAGAAGATGAGCAACTTAGGAGTCTGAGAGAAGAGTGGGGAGAAGATGTGAAGAACGCGGTTAAGACAGCACATGAGGAGCTGAATGAGTATAATCCAAGTGGTCGGTATTCAGTCCCGGAACTGTGGAATTTCAGAGAAAAAAGAAAAGCCACACTGAAAGAAGTGGTTGAGTACATGACGTTGCAGATCAAAAATCTCAAACGCTAATGAATGTGCTTAGGTACTCACTATTTTGGCTCCTTAGATTGCAGCATTGTATCCTTGTTTGCTTGGCGTATGTTTGCTAGGTACTCACAAAGAATCTTAAGCTTGGCGTATGTTTACTTATGCCATAACTTGGCAAATGAATCACTCTCGGTTCAATACCTGGATTTTCAGCTTGGTGTTCTTTGTGTTGCGCAGGAAGCAGATGCTAGTAGAGGAAGAAGAAAAATGTTGTCGTTCGTTTTATGTTTTAACCGTTCTATTAGGGACTTTTGTGTGAAGAAAAATGTGGTCGTTGGTTTTAAGTTTTAACCGTTCTATTAGGGAATATATATATGTTTTGTAAGCTTTTCGACGATCGACATGTCTGCCAAAAGTTTGTTTAGTTTCACGGTGGCTTTTGTTGTTTATAAAAATCTATGCCTTTTGCTTTTCTCTCTTTTCACTGCGGCAGCTCCTTCCCACCACCATTTACAAACTGTTTTTATTTGTTGGTTGTGTGGCAAATTTAAGTTTCTTCGAACGATTTTATTTCGTTATCTTATCCCCACTATCTGACAAGTCTATAAATTTAAGCTCAGCTTGTCGCAGAACAACTACATACTGGTAGTGGGTGAAACTGAGGGTAAGACATGACATGTTAGTGATTGGCCTATTCCTTATTTAGAGTCTCTCGTGTTTAATTCATTTGTTTTGTCTGAACATTTCAAGACCAGATAGGGAAAAAAACTAGAATGACACTTATAAGTTGGCTAAGGACTATAATAACACATTATAACTGAGAAAGAAAAAGTCTGTTTTTGGCCCATTTTACCCTTATTTTCGCTTGTTAGGAAAAACGTAATTATGAAACTGCCATTACGAAATTATTTCCACGTAAGCAAAAGTTTGAGTTATTTACAAAAATGCCACCGTGTTTTTCAGATTAAGTCTGCGCAAACTTGTTATGCAGACTTGTTATGCAGATTTATTTTTCAATGTTGCAGACTTATTAAGTCTGCAAACATCTGCAGACTTGTTATGCAGACTTATTTTTCAATGTTGCAGACTNCTATGCCAAGGCATTGAATATGTTCTGAGGTCAATGAAGGCTGGTGGTAAACATAGAGTGATCATTCCACCGTCCTTAGGATTTGGAGCCAAAAATGTCGAATTCGGACCGGGTTTGCACATTCCTCCATCTGCAACACTTGAGTACACCATCGAGGTTGATACAGTCTTTCCAAACTATTGTATGAGAGATTATGAAGTAAATAGTGTGAACACAATAAAGGTTATATACACTTATCAAAGTTTCCAGAAGCATATGATTTTTCCTCAAAATTTTATAAAATATCAGAAAGTTATAGAATAAAGAATTATTATATTTATTGAAAACATTTATTTAGATCTGCATATTTTTCTGGTCAAAGAGTTATATGGCCAAGTGCCCCTAAAATATTTTCTATTTAAACTACAACCAATAACCTTATTNGGATTGCACCAGTTCACACATTTTAAATTTATTGGCAAAAGTAACATTTTTTTATTATTATTCATGATAACAAGTAGATTCTTTTTCAAAAAAGTACATAAATTGGAAATTCAAACCTCTAAACAAATTTTATCAAAGAAATTGACAAAAGAGGAGCGAAAACACGAGGCAAATCAAACTTTATTTGAAAGGGACAAAAACTAGGAAAGGAAAAGTACAGTCGTGGATCACGAGAGAAGCGATTTCGAATTGTATAATTAACGAAATTTTGACTTCTATATTTTATAATTAGCGTGGAAATTATAGACAATCGTCTTTGTATGAACATATTGTGGTGGATGAAAAGCATGTATAACCTTTTATAGGATCAATTTAACTCGACTTTCATCTCATTTAGAATAAAATAAGTTAAATATATGGTCTTTAATAATCTAAAAATTAGGTATATGGACTGTAATAATTTGATATTAGTTTTGTAAAACCAAATTTGCAGATTCTGACCAAAATGTTCTTGTTACTAAAACCACTAAACCATGAGAGAGAGTGGAAAGCAGGGGACACGATATATGTTCTGCTTCATACACTTGGTTTAAATGCTCAGAATAACAAATAACCATGTTATTATTATGGGAAAAAAACTAGAATGACACTTATAAATTGGCTAAGGACTAGAATAACACATAATAACTGGGAAGGAAAAAGTCTGTTTTTGGCCCATTTTACCCTTATTTTCGCTTGTTAGGAAAAACGTAATTACGACACTGCCATTACGNAACTAGTATGATATCTCCATAAGTTTATGGTTATTCGATAACTATATTGGATAACTATTTGATTAACATGATAACTAGTATGATATCTCGATAAATTTATGGTTATCCGATAACTATAGAATGTTACTGTGCTAATAATAATATCTGATACTTGTAATATCTCGATAACCAATACAGAATATGAAATTGTCAAGTTAACCTAATTATCATATCATAAATTATCGGAAAAACGATCTATTTCCCCATAAAAAGTTTCATATAATAACAGATCTCCACAAAGTTTAACTCTAGTGTTATTTCCCCATCATGTAAAAGTTTGAATCCTATTTCCCCACGAAATTAAAGTTTAAAACTTATTTGCACATGGGTGTCGGTTTTATTGGTTTGATATCGATTTTGAGCGCTTTATAACTTAAACCAAACTAAATCGATTACAACCAAATTCGATCCAAAAAAATGACCCGACCCGATTTCTATATCTTCTTCACCCGATTACAATTATCAACGCAACCAATACCTTATTTTTTTAACCCTACGACAAGAAAAAACGCAGGAGGAATCTGGGTCGTGATTGAGTTGTAGTGAGAGATATTGTTTTTTTTTTTATCAAGAAATTTTTGGTTTCAAGTGGGGATTATAATCGGGTTTAGGGGTTGATTTGGGTTGTAATCGGGTTTTGGGATGAATCGGATCTTAATTGGGTTAATTTTGATTATCTTTCAGTTTATATTTAATTGATATATAGTAAACCGAGTCAAATCGTGGTATGTGGGAAAATATGTTTCAAACTTTGATTTTGTGGGGAAATAGGTTTCAAAATTTGATTTCGTGGAGAAATAGGATTCGAACTTTCAAATGATGGAGAAATAGAACTACGGTTAAACTCTGTGTATATGTGTTATTATATGGAAGTTTTTAGAGGAAAATAAATCGTCAACCATAAATTATCATGTTGATGTAGTTACCGTGATAACTACCATAATATGAAATATGAAAATATAAAACTGATCATGATAATATAATTATCATATCATAAAAAATATGTGTTATTAATTAACTAACTTTGTTATCATACATCTAGTTATCCAAACCAAGTAAGAAAGAAATTGAACACACTCGCGGTGGCCACTGTCACCACCACCGCTGCCACACGATAACTGCCACCAACAATGTTACTCTCACCGACACCATCACCATCCTTCGCCAGTGTTATCGTCACCACCGTCACCATCGTCACCGCCGTCGCCACCGTCGCCGTCTTTACATCGTCACCACCGACACCAATATCTTCTTCGTCTTTCTTCTTCGCCGACCTTCGCTTGATGAGAGAGAGAGATACAAAGGTAAAAGTGAAATTAGTTATAAAACAAAAGGTAAAAAGGGATTTTGGTGGGTAAACAATAGGTGATAAATAGTCACCATGAGAGAAAACTAATTTCAGGGTTATTGAAGACCCTGCATTGCATATACCCTTTAGAATATAGTATTTCTAATCATTCATCTCCTCAAAATCGACTTAACTAATTTTGGGTTGAATCGAGTTTAAATCATATTGGAATAATGTGCGTTCCAGTTATGATAACATGTTAAGTTTTATGTATTTACAACTAAAAACCAATTGAAAATAACTATATTGAATCATATCTTATTATATAAAGCTGGATCCCTCGACGTGAGTGTGACACGTAAGATAATTATAACTCACCAAATCGTGACATGTGTCCTTATAAATTTAGATCGTGACATACCGATGTAATAATATAAACTTTCCAATTTTTAATTATTTATCTTTAATAGATAAAATAACAAAAAATGAAGAGGAAATTATGTTCTAAAAAATAGAAACTAACAAAATCGAAAAAGTAAAATACGAAAAAAATTAGAAACTACAAAATCAAAAATTGTAAACTATTAAAGTTATATAAGATTCATAATATAGAAAATTAGAAAAATAACACTAATAAAATTATATATGGATCAATTTTGAATTTTCTTAATTTTGAATTACAAAACATAATTTCTAGATCTTTAAACGAGGGTTTAATTAAAAATCTAATTATACGGGTTGTTTCGGGATTTTTTTCGTCCTTTTGGGAAGCAATTCACCTACACAAGAAGCAATGCATCGAGTACCCGGAAAACACGATTGGAGATATTTTTCGAGGACGCTCTGACGCTCAATTCAATAAACGAGAGAGATAAGGACCACAGTTTGGGGGTCGGTCCGGAGATAATCGAAAAACGGATCAGAATGGCTAAGTGACTTACGGTTTGGAAAACGGGATGGATCCACTAAGTATATGAGATTTGTGATGCTATTTTGGTGAAGAAGATGAAAAAGGTGAGAGCTTTGGGGTGATTTCGGGCAAAGAACGGTCGGAGACAGAGTGTTTAGATGGTTCCGGCGATTTGCGGAAAAGGTTCAATGTCTAGTGGGAAAAGAGAGTGTTTTGAGAGTAGAGAGAAAATTAGGTCTTAAGTCTGTGTGTGAGATTGTCCGTCCCCTACTCTCGGGGAGCACTTTTATAGAGTATACCTGCCTCATATCGTATATTGGGTCGATTTCCGTAGTTCGGGTCGAGTGGGTGGATCATCTGAGCTGGTTCTTTGTACGTTGCCCTAAAATGCTTTTTATGCGCCTACACTTATCCGCTAGTGACCCTATCTTGCGTCGAGTCGTCCTTACTCTGTGCCTCGCGGGTTTGGCGCCGCGTGGTCTGCTCGTCCCATACTGCACGCCTCTCGAGGTTCAGTGTCACGTCGCTTTCGTCCATCTCTGACCCTGAAACCACGTAGCGTAAATCCTCCGCTAAGTCTTTTGGCTGGAATAATTTGAATTGAAAAGCGTTATCCATGGAGGAAAATTAATGAAATACCTGTGTGTACTAAGCCTTTTTTACCTTTCCGATAACATGGGAAGGGGTATCGAGTTTCTCTTACCTTCTCGGGTATATCTACCCGGTTATTTGAGGGCTTACCTTCACGGGCATTGCTGCCCGTTTTTTGGTGACGTAGACGGGAAGTCGACATGTTCATGCCCGAATAAGTCATCTTCCTACTACCGCACTCTCCATGTGAGTTGGCGGGCTCTGGAAAATGTGACTCCTTATTATCTTGGGACCACTCATCTCCTTACTTCCCACTCTCGCTAATCGAGAACGATTTTGGGAGAAGGTGGTGATTCGTTTCCCTGTCTTAACATGTCCTAGGGTTTGACCACCGAGCCTCGTAACCGCTCCCCCTCTAAGTGGTACGCTTTTAGGTCCAGTGGTCGTCTAGTCTACGTTGACACGTCATACAACATGTCCTAACTTGTTCTATAGTTCGATCACCTAGCCTCGTAACTGCACTCTCTCGAGGTGGTGCACTTTTAGGTGAAGTGACCGTCTAGCCTAGTATGACACGCATCACCTTAGGATTCGCCAATCCAAAGGGGAATTATTTATCCCAACACGGGTCATGATTATGCGTATTATCAATTTTAGAATCTAGATATTTTATTTTTTACCCGCGTATTACGCGGGAGCTAATCTAGTCTTTTATATACCTATATCTCATTAGAGATGTGAGATATGTATAACCGAACCGAGCCAACTTTTATGTTTTGAAAGAAAAAACTCGGATCTAGCGGACCAATTCGAATTAGTCATTCACAACATCGTTATTGCTAATTTATTGTATAATCGATATAACTAGATCTCATTTGTCTTTTTTTTTTGTCAACAACCCATTTATTTAAATCAAGTTTTGACAAGTAAAAGGGTGGTCTCGTATAACAACCTCTACCGGAGTTGTCTGACTTATATAGAAAAATAAAAAACCTCGTGCTCGAACCTCTTTTGCAAGAAAATCGGCATATACATTTGAGAAGCGAGATATGAAAGTTAAGCTAAAGTTCTCAAATACGTCTCTAAGGGGGTAGATAGAAGAAATCTAAATCCACCGAATTCTCAATCATTCCCACCAAATATGAACATTTTGTCTCGATTCGAATCGAAGATATTCGCTTCTCTTAGGCATGACATAGACCAGAGTAGGCCGTCCATCTTAGCATGTAAGGCCTAGAAACTTCTACGACATCCTTGTAATCCATGTTATCCCTATGACACCATTCTAAACCTATGACCGGTCCATAATCGATCCAAAAGATATCGGTTTAACCAGTTGGGATTCAGGAGTCCAAGGAGGGAATTCTCGTGGCGTTCTGGCTCTGTAAAATTTCTGACGCTGATGTGAATATCGTGAGCTTGCTCTTCAAATCTAACCATTTCAATTCCATAGAGTTTCACTTCCTCAATGCAAAAGGGTCGGTTTATTGGCCTTGTTAATAAAGAACACGTAACATTTATTGACGTTGTATCTAATATATATATAAAAAGATCTTGCACTTTCTTGGTATTAGGTTTTGGTCTCTGCACAAAGCGTAGAGGAAGAAAACAAGTCTGTGTTTATCGTATTTTGACCGTTACTTCCACGTGGCAAACGACGTCGTATGAAAAGGCGCACTATAAACCGTGTGAGCTAAACTACGCCAGAGGTAATATACACACAGAAACGATCTGACGTGGGTGATAACAAAGATCTCAACTTTTTCGAGTGGTTCATAAAAAAAATCCACCAAATCTCAGAACGAGTTTTTTCAGTTTAAACCGTCGCCGGAGATTTAAATCGGAAAAATGATCGGCGGAGGAAAGGTTTACTGGGGGAAGAAGGCGGATAAAGAGATGGACGACGGTGGATCTAACGGCGTCGTTGTGATCTTCGCTTGGAGCTCGATTAGCGAGAATCATCTCGCGAATTTCGTTGATCTCTACTCTTCTCTTGGTTGGAATTCGCTTGTTTGCCGCGCTGATTTTCTCACTGCGTAAGTTCCCTTTTTTTTTTGAATTCGATTCTCTCTCTGAGTTAGTTTTTTCCGACGACAAAGCAAATCGGAAAGTTTCTAGAAGAGGAAGATGGAGTTTTTGATGTGTGGGTGTGTCGAAGCGAACAAATCAATGGTTTTGTTTTAGCTTAGGTTTTGTAAAAACAGCATTATCAGAATCTTTTGCTCCTTACTTCTTAGGCTTTTCTTGAAAATCGATTTGACCAATTGAGAAAACAAAAAAAAAAACTAGATAGAAGAGATGAGGAATTGTTCTTTTGTTTGTTTTTGCAATTCTTGTCAAGATTCCATTCCTAGCTTTTTGGATATTCCAATTTTGATACTGTTTCTTGTTTGAGAATCTCTTCTATTTTGTGTATGTTTTCAGGTTTTACCCTGAAATGGCTCTCTCTCTAGCATTCCACCTTCTTGCTGAGCTCGTTGAGGTAAGATTCCGGCTAAACTTTTCTGGGTTTTCATCTTTAAGGGTCTGGTCAAGTAATTTGATGAATGGTTTTTTTAATGGTTGATGTGTTATTGTTTAGGAGCTAAAGACCAGACCATGTCCTGTTATCTTTGTAGCTTTCTCTGGGGCTCCCAAAGCTTGCATGTACAAAGTATTACAGGCAAGCTTTTAAAGGATTAAACTTTCAGCTTATTTTTTTCTCCATCTTGTGCTGATTTATGTTTTCTCCGATTGTATTTTAAAAATCGCTAAAAACATTATACAATGCAGTTGATCATGGGTGATTGTGAAGCTCAAATTCATCTGGTGAGAATTGACTCTGATACAGTTTTATTCAAGTCATTAAATTTCAGGTCATTAGGTATATGAATATCGATGTTGTTTCTCCCTCAGTTCAATTTCAACTCATCCATCGTTTTTCGAACATGTGAAGGATGATAGCCAGTTGGTTAGAAACTGTCTTTCTGGACATGTCTACGACTCTGGCCCACTGGATTTTACGAGTGATTTAAATGCGAAGTTCGCACTACATCCCACCGTACGGCGAATGTCTGGGCCTTCAAGACTAGTATCTTGGGTGGCCAAAGGGATTTCTTCCGGGCTTGACGGTTTATATCTTACAAGATTTGAATCCCAACGCAGTGAGTATTGGCAGGCACTTTACTCATCGGTTGTAAGTTTCCACCGAGGTTCTATACCTTCTCTAAATTTGGTTTCTCAAATTGGTAGCTAGATAAGATAACTTTTCCATCTGTGTTTTCCAGGAAATCGGGGCTCCATATCTTATTTTGTGCTCTGAGAATGATGACCTTGCTCCTCACCAAGTGATTTCGAGATTCACCCATCAATTACAGGAACTGGGAGGAGAAGTTAAGGTTGTCAAGTGGAAAAATTCTCCTCATGCAGGTTAGTCATGACATATATCATGTTATGGTTACGAAAATATTTATGATATGCGGCATATGCCATCACGAGGTCTCTTTATGGCTAAGCATTTTATGATAATGGTTAGTCCGTTGTCGTGGACGTAGGTTTTCAATTTGATTCTCAATGCTACAAAATCTGAGCCTTTGTTTCTCTCTGTCTTCAGGACATTACACACAAAACCCTATACAATACCGGGCTGTTATCTCCAACTTTCTAGAGAAGGCCATATCAGTTCACTTACAGAAAATCCGACAGCTTGGAGAGAGAGCTCGCACGCATGATGAGATCTCTGAGTTAATATGCGACCTTCAGAAAGTAGCTGTGAACTCTAACCAAAGCCTAAGAAGAGTAGCCACTGGTCCATGTGACCACTTTTTCTTACCAAGTTCAGCGCCGTATCAAAGCAACAACAACAACGATCCATCGTCTTCACAAGAAGAGCAGAGAGAAAGATCCTCCTTCCGCCCACTCCAACCAACAAGCATAAACGCTCACAGCGTTCTCGGGCAATTCCTTTTCGACTCCTGTGTTCCAAGGAACATTGAAGGCTGGGATATCAGATTTGCAGGTTCTCTCAACGGCCAACCATACGCCACTTCCTCCTCCCGTAAGAACTCAAATCTTGGTTTCAAGAAACGCGTCCTCCGTTCAAGACTATGATGATGAACTTGGGGAAAAACCGAGCAAGGTACACGCGTAATGTGAGCCATATGGGATGTAGAGAGGTGTTTAGAAAAGGAGAGGGTTGTATAGAATGCGGAAGATGTAAATAGAGTGACGATTACTACGACCTAACATACCTGAGAGTATCAAAATAAGTCTGCAGATAGACATATCTTTTACTTGTGTTCATTAAACAACACACTGTAATATGTATCACTAGTGTATTTTATCATTGTAGCTTGAGTTCCTCGGTCTTCATAGAGTTGGTTTTAACTTTTAACACATTATCAAATTACTAATGGAATGACAATTCTGTAAGAGTGTAAGACAATAAAAACAAATAACCTCAAACTGTATACCACCACTAAATGGCTTTACTACTCAATATTTTTTTTTAAATGATAATAGTGATATTTTCGTAAATAAATTCAGTATTTTCAAATATAACGTACATTTTACCAGTTTTTTAAAGAAAATATCATGTTTTTTTTTTCAATTGACATGCGTAGCCTTGGGCGTTCGGATACCCGTTCGGGTTTGGATCGGATCTTTCGGGTATCGGATATCGGGTATATCGGGTTTAGGATTTAGGACCTATTCGGGTATTTTGTATTTTTCGCTTTGGTTCGGTTTCAATCGGGTTGGTTCAGATCTTGTAATCAGGAACCGAAGTTTACCCGAAAAAATTAGGGTCGGTTTGGTTTCAATCGGGTTCAGATTGGATCGGTTATAATGTACCCGAACATAACCGAACCTGTCAAAATACCAAAAAATCAATCCGATTTACCCGAAACCAATCTGATTTATCCGAAATCAGACACTTTGTATAGCAAAACTATCAATAAACCGAACCAAACCCGAAGTGAAATAACTAAATGAAAAGAGTATTAGTTATTATCCGAACCCGAAATGAACCTGAAGTTTCTTACATTTAAGGATATATAGTTTGGATACTTCGGTTTCTTTTTCGGGTGTCGTTTATTATCCGAACCCGAACCAAACATGAAGTTACTCAGACTACATACCCATTCAGGTATTTCTATAGATCTGAACCCGAACCAAACCGACTTTTTCGGGTCGGTTTCGGTTCGGTTTTTCGGGTATGGATATTATGCCCAGGGCTAGACATGCTAACATAATATTTTTTGTAGATGTGATATGCTCAAATTAATACCCTAAAAGTACTAAGCAGTAGTTGCAGTATATGTAGGGGTCGAACACAAGGACTCACAGAAATCACACAATAGATTAAATATATTCGAATTAAGCTAAACCAAAAGATGTAATTGAAAGCAATGCGTAAATTAAATAAGTTGTAATTCGATTGGGAGAAAGATAGGCTCAGGGTATTTCTCAGGGATTCAATGAATGCATATAAAATAACTAACATGATTCAAATTTAGCGCGGTTTTTGAACTCAAATCACTAAGATATAGTTAACCAACTTCCGTTGCGAAAACTATCTAAATCTAAATCCTAGGAATTCCAAATTCCTTTGCGAATCCTAAAGTCTAAATCAGCTTTTAAATCAGGTTTGATTTGTTCACAAAACAACTAAACCAAATTCCTTTGCGAATAGTTATTTTGCTCACCTAAGGTTCTATCAGGTAATTAATCGCACTCTCGTGCCTAACCAATTATCCTAAGATCTATGTTCCAGATTCGTCAACCTAGAATTAGCTTTGAACACAACCTAAGGTGAAGAACTAATTCAGATGGTGAATCCTAATCAACTAATCAATCTAGCATTCAGAGAAAACCCTTATGAGAACCCTGAACCTGAAGTGGATCTACTCAGATATGGAGAATGAAAACGACATGATTGAATTGATCATCAAAGAAATCAATAAGAAACATGAGTTCAGAGTTGTCTCTCCAAAAACCAAAGTAGAATCAAGAGTAATCAAAGCATAAAGAAGGCGTAGCCACTAAAGTGGCTGAAAAACCTAATTATAAAGCTAAAACACGTTTTGGGGCTTCTGGTAATTATTAAAGTCTTCTGGACCCAGTTGCAGAGTCTTTAAACTTGTAAAATCACGTTTTTTTCCGTCTGCAGTTGGTGTCGGGTGATACTGGACTGGTGTCGGTCGACACCAGTACACTGTGTTCGCCAGACTGGACTGTCTTCACGAAAACTGGCATAACTTTCGATCGCACCGTTGAAATGGCCTCAAACCACTTCCAAATGAAAGCTAATCCATTGATCTGTCTTGTGTCCAAATTTGAGCTCAATCCATCGGNCAAGCGTGCTAAAACCTGTAAAAGACTCTAAAAGACTCCAAAATACTAGAAAGACTCTATAGAACGGACCTATATCATGGTCTAAAAGGGGTAAAAACCATGATATATCAACTCCCCCAGACTTAGCATTTGCTTGCCCTCAAGCAAATAAAAGACTAAACCAGAGAAAGAGGTTTGAAAACATAGAGACTCACCTATTCTTGAAACGTTGCAATGACCCTTTTCCTTAGTGCTCCACATATCACTTAACCAGTTTTTGATCTAACCACCATGTACTTCTCCGTAGACATTCACAGTTTTCCAGACTACACACATTATCTCGCAGCATCATTCAATCAAGCCATCCTCGCCAGTTTCATCGCTGTGATTAATACCAAGAACCTTATAGATTATTTCCCATACAATATCATGACAAGGAACCACCATTTTTCACACTTTCTGGCAATATTTCTCTCCCCCAGACTTATATCTTATTATGTTTCTTGCATGTACATATTAAGGTTCGAGACGCGAGTATTGATGGTGTTTGCCACCGAATCCCTGGTTGTTCCCTCAAAAGTAATCAAAGGTGTAGGAGAATAATGGTATCACAGGAAATTTTCCTAACCTCGCTTCCACCTTTGTGTGATCATCTCCTCTGAAGTAGAATAATGGGATCGTTCGAAATTTTCCTAATCCTCTACTCAGAAGAAAATCATTTCATCTTTTAATGCATCTTATTAATTAACTTGTAACAGGGAGAGATATACCATTATTTCAAACACATGGGTTCTTTTGTTAGATATGAATGATGAATCAAGCTCTATGGATACTAACCACATCGATGAAGTGCAAAAATTTAGCTCAGGCTTTAAAGAACTTTGCTGGAAACATGAATGTCTTCTAGTCAACCGGGCAGCCTTTGGATTTTTTATTAGTCGATCTAGAACTGATTCTGTAACAATGTGCACTTAGAAGCAATGTCAGCTCAATAGATTCAAGAAAAAGATCACCGTCTCAAACAAAGTTTTGACTCAATAAAACAACGAATGACTAAAAAACAACTGACTCTAAGAAAAACAAAAACAGTGTCAGCGACTACCTCCCCCGGACTTGAACAACACTGTCCCCAGTGTTATCTAGCCTAGAGTTGGTGAAAGAAAACAAAAGAACCAAATGGAGTGATGGAAAACAAGAAGTTTCCGTGCTGGAACATCGAGTATCGACCGACACACGGCCTGGTATCGAGCGATACCAGGCTTAAGTCGATAGGATGAACTTTCTCATTCGCGTAGTGTGTCGACACACTAATTGCAAATCAGTGGTATCAAGTTGCTTAACCCAGGGAAAGTGATCCAAAGTGTTAGAAGTTATCACTGTCAGGAACACTCAAAAACAGGTTAATAGCAACAAGATAATCAAGCATAAATCCATGAGTTCAAATGCAAAAACAAAGCTGACATAGGTTCAAAAGAAAAGAAAAAGAAAAAAAAAAACAAACGTGAAAACAGAAGAAGACTAATATGCCCGCACGGTGTCGGCATCAGCATCAGAATCATCGGCGGGAGAAGGATCGACCGGAGTTTGCTGCCCGCACGGTGTCGGTCGATACTGAAGGGTATCGATCGACACTTGTTGGCCAATTCCTGCTCTTTCTCCGCGTGGTATCGATCGACACGGACTGGTGTTGGTCGATACTCCTCCTCTATATTTGCTTCACGTTAAGACACAAGACACAAATCCAAAAATAAAAATAAAAACAAAAATAAAAGACTTATGTACAGACTCACCAGTGCGTTGCCTCCCACCAAGCGCTTGTTTTACGTCACGAGCTTGACTTTACGGATGATCAGTCGGGAGAAGAATGAGAACTTTTGACATCGCCAACTTCAGCGTTCTGCTCATCATGTTCTTCACAAACTCCTTTCCTTTCTCTTTCAACTCCGAAGTGAGAATAACTCTAGCCTTAGAGAATGGTTTCGAAGTTCCCTTGCACTTCACCTTGTATTCAATCGAATCCCCATCACACTTCTGAGGGATTAAAGTCATAGAGGGAGCACCTTTTACTTCTTTACTCTGCAACTTCTTCTTTGCCTTAGCTGTCTTGACATCTTTCTTGGTGATGACAGAAGGACTATCTAGAACGTCGATGGTATTAGGTCCGTCAGGAGGCTCTTCCAAAAGATCAACTACCAACGTCTCTCCTGGAATAACGGTGATGCAAGAGATATGTGTGGGAGTTCCTCTAGGGATGGCTTTGTAGTACACCTCCTTGTCAATGTATGAGAACGAGATGTGCTTGCTGGGTGTGTCCATAATGGCGCCAACCGTAGCCATGAACGGTCTTCCAAGAATCAACTGCGTACGAGATTGTGCGCTCATCTCCACAACCTGAAAATCAGTAGGAACCAGGCAATCTCCTACGTTATCCAGCAAATCAGGGATTGTACCATATGGAAGTGAGGTGGAACTGTTCGCATATGTGATGGATGACTTGGGAGATCGAATAGCAGCTCCCAATCTCTCTGCAATTGCCCTTGACATGACATTGACGCTAGCCCCTGAGTCAACGAGAGACTCTTTGAATTCAACTCCAGAGATAGAGCATGGAACTGAAAATATCCCTGGGTCTTCCCTCTTGGTCAACTGCCTCAGCGGTAGTGACTTGCTTCTGGCTTCGAGGAAGAGTGCCTTAATCTCGTCCTCAATTTCTCTGCAATCTCGGAAGTGACTCAGCAGAGGCATGTACTCTAGAGCTTCTTCAAAAGTCAGTGTGAAGGGAATCCGTCGTACCATCTTCTCAAAGCCACGCAACTGCTTTGGAGAAATGGGGACTCAGAGGTATTGAGGAATAGGATTCAACTTCTTGGGATTGCGAAGTCTGTCAACACTCATACGCGGCTCCTTCGCAGTATCTGGGTGGGTATCGATCGATACAGGGAGGGTGTAGATCGATGTATGGAGGGCATCGATCGATGCTTGCTCCTTCGAGATGTCCTTGACAGATTCTTGGACGGGTGTCGATCGATACAAGAGAGTATCGGTCGACACCGAGGTGGTGTCCGAAATCTCATCGTCATCCTTGGCATGAGGGACGAAAATCTCTGAATTTGAGCTCTTCTGCACTCCTGGGTGTACCTCTTTTCCACTCCTCGAGGGGATAGCAGTGACGTATTCATTCTGTGAATGAACCATCTCTTCCTTGACAGCTGTTGCAGTCTGAGCTATTTGAGTGTCCATCATCTTCTGATGAAGACTGAGAGACTCAATTTTCCCATTCAGATATGTGTACATAGCGTCCATCTTCCCATTGAGGTCCACTGTCATCTTCTGCTGTCCCTGAAGAATCTGTTCAAGCATAGACTCAACCTTGCTCTCAGAAGTTCTGGGTGGCGTGGGTGGGCATTGATACCTTTGATCTTGAAATCCATCTCCACCAACGTAGTTAACATGTTCCACTGCATCTTTTTCAGCATAACGAACAACCTTCTGCTGCCTGTCCATCAATAAATTATGCACCGAATCCAGCTTGGCCTGAATCCCATCAATCTGTGATCCATCAGCTACACCAACGAGCCTCTTCCGCTTAAAGTCTGCATTCTTGGTGCTATTGCTAGACGCCAAGTTCTCAATAAGCACGTAGATATCATCAGGATACCTGGTTTTGAAATTCCCATTGCTCGCAACATCCAAGGTCATCTGATACCTCCAATCAATCTCTGTTGAGTAACCCATCAGCTGAACATCAGAGTACCCATGATGTGGAAAATCTCTCTGATACGACCTAAATCGAATCCACGCAGCCTTAAATCCCTCAGTTGCTTCCTGAGAAAATTGAGAGATCTTGTTCCTGAGCTCCTCGGGTTTCGCATCATCAAAAAAATTGTTCAGAAACGCGTTCTTTGTCTCCTCCCAAGTAGTCAGATGCCAGTAAGTTGCATCTCCACCAAGAGAGTATGGGAAGAGCTTGCAGAAAAGGTAATCATAGGACACTCCATTGCTCTTGATGCTAGTGACCAAATCCTCAAACCTCTCAATGTGGTCCATAGGATGTTCATTGGAAAGACCATGAAAAAGATGCTGACCCACAAGAGTGAAGTATGCAAGTTTCAGCTCAAAGTCATTCCTCTGAAAAGCAGGAGGGCGAATCGCTGATCGATTGGCGTAAAACTGATCAGGCATGTTGTATTCACCAATCGTCCTACCGAGATTAATCACAGCGTTCCCTGCATTCACAGCAATTGCAGGGACAATGATATTTTCAGCTTCATCAAGTCGCTGCCCTCTCTCATTGCACAATTGACCCTCTTGGTCTCTCAAACCTCCAACAGCATCCTGAATCAAAATTATTGGATTGTTCATCTCTGCTGGTTTCTTTGCTTTCTTGTTTGCACGTTCCAAAGTTTCTAGCTGCTCGTTTGACAGATCAACTAGCAAAGTTTTCTTGTTCCTTCTGGTTTCACGAATAGGCATGCACCTGAAACACAAAAGTCAAGAACGTAAGTAACTGAAATACACGACGGGTATCGACCGATACCACAAGGGTGTCGATCGATACTCAACGATTTAGACGAAATTCTAAGCTAAAATCTAATGGCGAAATTGAGTCCCCGGCAACGGCGCCAAATTTGATATACTCAAATTAATACCCTAAAAGTACTAAGCAGTAGTTGCAGTATATGTAGGGGTCGAACACAAGGACTCACAGAAATCACACAATAGATTAAATAGATTCGAATTAAGCTAAACCAAAAGATGTAATTGAAAGCAATGCATGAATTAAACAAGTTGTAATTCGATTGGGAGAAAGATAGGCTCATGGTATTTCTCAAGGATTCAATGAATGCATATAAACTAACTAACAAGATTCAGATTTAGCGCGGTTCTTGAACTCAAATCACTAAGATATAGTTAACCAACTTCCGTTGCAAAAAATATCTAAATCTAAATCCTAGGAATTCCAAATTCCTTTGCGAATCCTAAAGTCTAAATCAGCTTTTAAATCAGGTTTGATTTGTTCACAAAACAACTAAACCAAATTCCTTTGCGAATAGTTATTTTGCTTACCTAAGGTTCTATCAGGTAAATAATCGCACTCTAGTGCCTAACCAATTATCCTAAGATCTAAGTTCCAGATTCGTCAACCTAGAATTAGCTTTGAACACAACCTAAGGTGAAGAACTAATTCATATGGTGAATCCTAATCAACTAATCAATCTAGCATTCAAAGAAAACCCTTATGAGAACCCTGAACCTAAAGTGGATATACTCAGACATGGAGAATGAAAACGACATGATTGAACAGATCATCAAAGAAATAAATAAGAAACAGGAGTTCAGAATTGTCTCTCCAAAAACCAAAGTAGAATCAAGAGTAATCAAAGCATAAAGAAGGCGTAGCCACCAAAGTGGCTGAAAAACCTAATTATAAAGCTAAAACACGTTTTGGGGCTTCTGGTAATTATTAAAGTCTTCTGGACCAAGTTGCAGAGTCTTTAAACTTGTAAAATCACATTTTTTTCCGTCTGCAGTTGGTGTCGGTCGATACTGGACTGATGTCGATCGACACCAGTACACTGTGCTCGCCAGACTGGACTGTCTTCACG
>PKML01043778.1:33612-60498 GCA_002933935.1 Eutrema yunnanense
GGCACGACAGTGCGATTAATTACCTGATAGAACCTAAGTGAGCAAATTGATTACTCGCAAAGAAATTTGGTTTAATTGATTTGTGAACTTATCAAACCTGTTATTAAAGCTGATTTAGACTTTAGGATTCGCAAAGAAATTTGGAATTCCTAGGATTTAGATTTAGATAGTTTTCGCAACGACAGTTGGTCAATTATACTTTAGTGATTTGAGTTCTAGAACTGCGCTAAATCTGAATCCTGTTAGTTAGTTTATCTGCATTCATTGATTTCCTGAGAAAAACCCTGGGCCTATATTTTCCTGATTGAATTACAACTCGTTTACTGCTTTCTGTTTTCTGCTTAACCTGAATTGCTTAGCTTAGCTTGATTTTACAATTCATTGTGTGATTTCTGTGAGTCCTTGTGTTCGACCCCTACACTTACTACAACAACTGCTTTAGTATCTTAGGGTATTAAATTGAGCATATCACCCAGCAATCGAAAACTTCAACCTCAAGGATGAAATTCTGTGGCATCTCATGTCTCTTGCTGATTTTCCCTCTTCTTTGACAGGCATCGCACTGCGAAATGAAAGCATGAGCATCCTTAAACATAGTAGGCCACCAGAAGCCTGCTTGAAGAACCTTGGACACTGTCTTGAAAGTAGCAAAGTGACCAGCGTACTCAGACCCATGACAATGAAAAAGAATCGCTGGCACCTCAGACTCTGCAACACATATTCTGTAGATACCATCTGAGCAGTGCTTGTATAGGTAAGGCTCATCCCAGAAGAATCGCCTCATTTCGCGCATAAACTTCTTCCTTGCGTACTTTGTGGGATGCTTGGGCTCAGTCTCTATAGCAAGGTAGTTAGCAATGTCAGCGTACCATGGTCGTGCAGGACTAGATACAGCAGCTAGATAGACGTCATAAGAGTCGAAGTGCAATGCAGGCAAAACAGGTCCAAATCGTGTCGGATATCGACCGATACTAGGTGAGTATCGATCGATACTGAAGGTCTGCACTCGCGAAAAGTGCAGATTTTTGGGACAAACATCCTGAAACTGAGCTTCAATGAAGTAGATACCCTCCTCTGGCAAGTAATCATCAATAGGCACGACTTCATCTACCTTTATTCGCGATAGGTGGTCAGCTACGCCATTCTCAACTCCTTTCTTGTCCTTGATCTCGTTGTCGAACCCTTGAAGCAAAAGTACCCATCGGCAAAGAGGAGGCTTGAGGTCCTTGTTTTTCAGCATGTATTTGAGAGCAGCATGGTCTGTGTGACCAATAACCTTGCTCCCAATCAAGTAGGACCGAAATTTCTCAAAAGAGAAAACAATTGCAAGTAACTCCTTCTCAGTGGTGCTGTAATTCCGCTGAGCATCATCTAACGTCCTGCTGGCATAATAAATAGCATGGAGCTTCTTGTCTTTCCTCTGACCCAACACAACTCCAACAGCAAAATCACTCGCATCACACATAACCTTAAAAGGTAAACTCCAATCAGGTGGTTGGACAATAGGATCACTCACCAATGCCTTCTTAATTTCCTCGAAGGCTGCAAGGCAATCAGATGTGAAATAAAATTTGATTTCCTTACATAACATGGCTGTGAGTGGGTGTGCAAGCTTATAGAAATCCTTGATGAACCTCCTGTAAAACCCAACATGACCAAGGAAGCTTAGAATCTCAGATACAGAGCGTGGAGGTTGCAGGCTTGTCATGACCTGAATCTTAGCCTTGTCAACTTCGATCCCTGCCTTTGAAACCTTGTGCCCAAGAACGATGCCATCTTGGACCATGAAGTGGCATTTCTCCCAATTAAGAACCAAGTGCTTTTCCTCGCATCGCTGAAGCACCTTGCACAAGTTATCCAGACAATCCGTGAATGACGATCCATACACTGAAAAGTCATCCATAAACACCTTCATAAACTCCTCAGTCATGTCTGTGAAAATCGACATCATGCATCTCTGAAAGGTTGCTGGAGCGTTACATAATCCAAATGGCATTCTTCTGTAGGCGAATGTGCTATAAGGACATGTAAAAGTCGTATTCCCCTGATCCTCTGGATGTATAGGAATCTGGAAAAAGCATGAGTACCCATCGAGAAAATAGTAGTATGGGTGACTCGCTAACCTCTCCAGCATCTGGTCGATGAATGGCAATGGGAAGTGATCCTTCCTTGTGGCCGCATTCAGCTTCCTGTAGTCAATACACATCATGTGACCAGTGATCATCCTTGTAGGGATCATCTCATCCTTCTCATTTTTCACCACTGTTATGCCTCCTTTCTTAGGCACAACGTGAATTGGACTAACCCAAGAACTATCTGATATGGCATAGATACTTCCTGCTTCCAAAAGCTTCATCACTTCCTTCCTGACCACTTCCTTCAGGTTCGGATTCAACCTCCTCTGACACTCAATCGAAGACTTAGACTCATCCTCTAGGTGAATCTGATGCATGCACAAGTCTGGTGCTATACCTGAAATGTCATCAAGAGAATAGCCAAGAGCTTTGCGATACTTGCGCAGCTTGCTTAGCAGTAAGGTAATCTATGCGTTGTTCAAGGAAGCATTGACAATCACAGGGTATGTGGAATTAGGACCAAGAAAAACATACCTCAATGCGGCGGGGAGTGGTTTGAGTTCCACATTATGAGCATTTTCCTCGCTCCAATCTCCAAGCCCATCAGCTTGTTTAGAACTTTCGGCCAACTCTCTTTCTGGCCGCGGGGTATCGACCGATACTAGTGGAGTATCGATCGATACTGGCGATGCTGAATCGAGCATCTTCGAGTATCCATCAGTATCATCGTACAAATGGACCTTTGAAGTGGCTGAACAGACCAATGCTCTCTCCAGTGGATCCTCAGGGTGCATCTCCAGGAAGTACTCTTCTGCTATGTCACTAAAGGTGTCCACATAGAACGTATGCCCATCGATGGTTGGTCTCTTCATCATCTTTTCCATGTTAAAGGACATCACCAAATCACCGATGTTGAGAGCTATCTGTCCATTCTTGCAATCGATCAAGGCTCCAGCAGTTACAAGGAATGGTCTGCCCATGATAAGAGGATCCTTAGGCTCATCATCGTACTTCAGGACGATGAAATCTGTTGGGATCAAGCAATTTCTAACCTTGATTGGCACATCTTCGAGTAGTCCCTCTGGAAACCGCACTGAGCGATCAACAAGTACCAGCGAAATCCTTGTAGATTGGAAATATGTCATCCCCATTCGCTTAGCAACTGAGTGTGGAATGAGGTTCTCACTCGACCCAATATCGCAGAGAGCACGCTCGAATCTTTCTGTGAAGATAGTGCAATCCAAAACAAAACTCCCTGGGTCTGGTAGCTTCTTGGGAATTTTGTTGAGTAGAATCGCACTGCACTCAGCTGTAATCATCATGACACATTCTTCAAGGTTCACATTGCTAGACACCATCTTCTTCACATACCTCCTAAAAGCTGGAGAAATCTTAATAGCATCAACAAAAGGAAGCTCCACAACCAACTTATCCAACATAGTTTTGCATCTGCCATCCTCCCATTCCTTCTTTGTCATCTTAGAAGGCATAGGATAAGGCATCTTCGGTATATACACCCTCTCCTTGACAATCACGGGCTTCTTTTCGACCTGCCTCTCAGCATCGACCGACACTAGAGGAGTGTCGATCGATACACGGGATTTTGGATCCTCTCGTCTAGGTGTCTGAGCTGGTATCGATCGACACTGGCTGGTATCGATCGATACACGAGGATTTTCAGAATCCCAGGCGTCATCTTCAACAAGATCGACGAAAGTCTCTGCAATTGGGCTGTTCTTCACTCATGTAATCACCTCTTTTTCACTCCTCAAGGTGATGGCATTGATGTGTGCTCTTGGATTCTCAGTTTTCCCTGGAAGAAAACCTTCCTGCCTCTTCACAGCTGCTGCTGTCTGAGCAGCATGAGTCTCCAGCTTTCTCTAAGAAAGATTGATAGCCTCAATTTTCCCATTCAGATCAGTGTACAGATGGTCAATCTTCCCATTGAAATCCACTTGCAGCTTTTGCTGTCCCTGAAGGATCTGCTCAAACATGGATTCCATCTTACTCTATGCGGACTTTGGAGAGATGGGCTGGTATGAAGAGTTCCCGTAATTGCGAGTGAAGTCACTGCTCTGGAGTGGTTTCTGGACAAATTGTTTCGCTCCAAAACCAGATTGGTTCCCCTAAAACTTGTATCCACCTTGCTGAGTGTTGTTGTTGTTGAAGTTTCGGTTGTTGTTGTACCCAAATCGCTGACCCTGAAAACCAGAACTACCAACGTAGTTAACATCCTCCACTTCTTCTTCATGGAAATTATCGACCCTTAAGCAAATTGTACAGTGTTTTTCGACTTTCCAATCAGAATATCCAGCTTGGCTTGAACTTCAGCAATCTGCGATCCATCCATGTTCCCATTCCGTCTCTTTCGCTCAAGGTCTGCATTTTTGGTGCTATTGCTAGACGCAAAATTCTCAATAAGCACATAAGCATCATCTGGATATATGGTATTGAAATTTCCATTGCTCGAAGCATCCAAAGCCATCTGATACCACCAATCAATCCCTCTGAAGAAAATACCCAGCAACTGAACATCAGAGTACCCGTGATGTGGACAATCTCTCTGATACGATCTAAATCTCGTCCAAGCAGCCTTGAACGCTTCAGTCGGGCCTTGAGAAAAATGGGAGATCTTGTTCCTCAGATCCTCAGATCGTGCATCATCATAGAAATTATTCAGGAAAGTAGTCTTAGTCTCCTCCCAGGTAGTCAGTGATCCAGGAGACAACTGCTTCAACCAGTAAGTCGCATCTCCACCTAGAGAGTAGGGGAAAAGCTTACAAAAGAGGTAATCATAGGACACTTCATTACTCTTGATGCTAGTGACCAAGTCCTCGAACTTCTCAATATGATCCATGGGATGTTCATGAGAAAGACCATGAAAAGGGTGCTGACCCACAAGAGTGTAGTATGCAAGTTTCAGCTCAAAGTCATTCCTCTGATATGGTGGAGGGCGAATCGCTGATCGATTAGCATAAAACTGATCAGGTCTGTTGTACTCTCCAATTGTTCTACCGCGATCAGCTGCAGCATTCCCAACGTTGGCGCGCGCAGCTGGCGCGACAATCTCACCAACAACAGCATGAGGGACAATGACGTTTCCAGCTTCATCAAGTCGCTGCCCTCTCTCATTGCACACTTGACCCTCTTGGTCTCTCAGAACTCCAGCTTCATCAGATCTTAATACTACTGTGTTGTTCATCCCTGATGTTTGCTTTGCCTTTCTGTTTGTGCTTTCTAAACGTGCTAGCTTCTCGAACGATAGACTAACTAGCGGAGTGCTTTTGTTCCCTTTGGTTTCACGATTAGGCATGCACCTGAAACACAAAAGTCAAGAACGTAAGTAATAAAAAATCGTGATGAGTATCGACCGACACTGGTGGTGTCGATCGATATCAACAAAAGAAAACGATGAGCATCGACCGACACTAATTAGTATCGATCGATACCGACGAACTTAGTTAAAACTCGACAGCTAAAATCTAATGGCGAAATTGAGTCCCTGGCAACGGCGCCAAATTTGATATGCTCAAATTAATACCCTAAAAGTACTAAAGCAGTTGCTGCAGTATATCAGGGGTCGAACACAAGAACTTAGAGAAAATCGCACAATAGACAAAATAGTATCGAATCAAGCTAAGCAAATCAGATGAAACAAAAGCAATAAACAATAAAAGAGTTGTAATTCGATTGGAAGAAAGATAGGTTCAGGGTATTTCTCAGGAAATCAACGAATGCAGATAAACTAACTACCAGGATTCAGATTTAACGCGGTTCTTGAACTCAAATCACTAAAGTATAGCTAACCAATTCTCGTTGCGAAAACTATCTAAGTCTAAATCCTAGAATTCCAAATCTCTTTGCGAATCCTAAAGTCTAAACCAGCTTTTAGTTCAAGTTTGATTTGTTCACAAAACAACTAAACCAAATCTCTTTGCGAATAGTTATTTTGCTCACCCTAAGTTCTATCAGGTAATTAATCGTACTCTCGTGCCTAATCAATTATCCTAAGATCTAAGTTCTAGATTCGTCAACCTAGAATTAGCTTTGAACACAACTTAAGGCGAAGAACTAATTCAGATGGTGAATCCTAATCAACTAATCAATCTAGCATTCAGAGAAAACCCTTATGAGAACCCTGAACCTAAAGTGGATCTACTCAGACATGGAGAATGAAAACAACATGATTGAATAGATCATCAAAGAAAACAATAGAAAACAGGAGTTAGAGTTATCTCTCTAAAAACCAAAGTAGAATCAAGAGTAATGAAAGCGTAGCCACCAAAGTGGCTGAAAAACCTAATTATGAAGCTAAAACACATTTTGGATCTTCTTGTAATTATTAAAGTCTTCTAGACCAAGTTGCAAACTTCAAACTTGTAAAAAGTCACGTTTCCTTCTTCCTGAAGTCGGTATCGGTCGATACTCTGTAGTATCGGTCGATACTCATCCTCTGTGCTGACTCTTCTGCTCGCCAGACTGGACTGTTTTCACAAAAACTGGCATAACTTTCGATCGCACCGTTGAAATGGCCTCAAATCACTTCAAAATGAAATCTAATCCATTTATCTGTCTTGTGTCCAAATTTGAGCTCAATCCAACGGTGGGAATATCTTCAACGAATGCCCAACTTCTGACGTCTCTACATGACTCTGCATCTCCATATGCTCCAAAATGCTTCAATATCTCCAATTAAGCTCTAAACGTACGTAAACCTGTAAAAGACTCTAAACCACTACAAAATAGTAGAAAGACTCTATAAAACGGACTTATATCATGGCTTAAACGGGGTAAAAACCATGATATATCACCAACGGCGAAGCTCCCTTTGGCCGCGGTCGCACACATTCGACCCGCAACCAACTCCATGCCGATCCTTGTTGATTCATTTTGATCCACGATCGATCCCAATCCATTCCCAATCACCTCCACACCCATTCCCCATAATTAGATTTGAGAACAACCTATGGTGAAGAACTATTTCAGATTATGAACCCTAAACAATAAATCAACCTAGCATTCAAAGAAAACCCTTATGAGAACCCTAAACCTAAAGTGGATATACTCAGACATGGAGAATGAAAAAAACATGATTGAATAGATCATCAAAGAAATCAATAAGAAACATGAGTTCAGAGTTGCCTCTCCAAAAACCAAAGTAAAATAAAGCATAGCCATCAAAGTGGCTGTAAAATTCTAATAAATAACCTAAGTCACATTTTGGGGCTTCTTGTAAATAATAAAATCTTCTGGGCAATTTTGCAATTCTTCAACTCTTGCAAAAGTTGCGACTCGTGTCTGCTGCAGTGAGTATCGACCGATACTCGTCAGTATCGATCGATACCGAGCTTCAAATCGGGTACTAAGCTACACGAACTTCTGCTTTGCTCCAAAATGCTCCAGAAAGCTCCAATATCTCAAATTATACTCCAAACGTGCTAAAACCAGTAAAAGACTCTAAAACACTACAAAATAGTAGAAACATGATAGACTCATATATTGCATGTTTTAGCATGCATTTCACTTAGAGTTTTGTGTAATTTACATGCATAATCATGGTCTTCTCTTGCATTTAGGTCTCATTTAGAGATTATGACATTTGCATTAGGTCTAGTGAGTTCTTGCATGTTTTGGAGTATTTTCTAGGTAACTGGAGGCAATTGGGCATATTTGGAGAGTTGGACCTAAGTGGAGTGCAAAGCCCACCCGAGACGCCAGAAAGATGTAGCTGGATGAAGCCCTCCGATCTGAATCAGTCTTACCAACCTTCATGAATGTTGTATAGGGGTGAGTTAGCTTTCTAGGGGAGGTTGAATCGAGCCATTTGGACGTGTGGTTCGAGAGTTACCACGGTTTTACCGAAGACGTATCTTCCTGGCCGAGAAGCTAACACCTTGCACCGGGTGCATGTACCGGCTTCATTTCACCCGGCATCAGAGGCTTTCGAACGCGACATGCTCTCACTGTACCAGCCCGGCACAACACACTTCATTCGTCTGGTACTGGGCGTTACCTCAGGCAGGGGATTTACCGGACGCATGTACCGGTCCCATTTGGCCCGGCACCAAGAAGCACTCCATTGACACAAACTCTCGTACCGGCCAGGCACGAGACACTTCACTTGCCCGGTACCAGATATTCACCCGACCAGGGGAAATACCGGCCCCTTGTGCCCTACCATCCCGGCCCGGTATGAAAGCTCTCGCCGAAGCCTGCCAAAGTGTCTGAAAGACCAGGCTGGTAGAAGGACCTACGCTCGGATTTAACTTCTGAAGCCTTTATAGAAGTTGTAGGTAATTAAGTTAGCTGTCTTCTGGAGGTGGTCTCAAGTCTTTCTGATCGGTGGTTTAAAAGATACACCATATTTAGCAGGGACATGTCTGACTGGCGCCCAAACGGGTTATGCTCAAAGAAGCAAAGTCTCCGTACCAGCCAGGTGTACCCATCCATACCGGGCCGGTATCAGAACTTCGACCCACTAAGAAAAACACCTTTTTATATGTTAAATATCTCATTTTTGGATCTATCTCATTTTTTATTTTTTTTCTCCATTTTTCTCTCTCTTTTTTTCTCTAGAACAAGACCTTGTCTTTTTAGGGTTCTTGGGATTTTTTCCTTGGATTCTTTTGATTTATGAAAGTTTAAGGTTATATATTTTCATATCTATCTAATCTTTCACATTCCTATTCCATAATCATGATTAACATCACCTCTTTCACAAGATTTGGTGTGTTCTTCATGATTAGTGAGTAGATCTTTTTAAGCCCATGGATAAGGTAGATTAGGTGAATTTCGTGGTAGATCTTGATGTCTAGGACTTAGTTTACATCTTCCCTCTCTTATTTGGTGTTCATAATGCTAGATTAGGCTAGATATAGTTAATCTAGATCTTAGGAAATTCATGCACACAAGGTGTTCGATGAAATTCTCTTAAGAACCAAATAAGGGATTTTGCTTTCTTAGCCTATGAGAGTAGTTGTCTAAGGAGTATTAGGGCCATAGGAACCTATGTTTATTGCTTGTTAATCATCCTATCATAAACGATGGTTTGTTCTTGATTTGGTGATTAATAAAGTGATTAAGACTATGAGAGTGGCTTAATCTTGTTTAAGTGTTCTAAGCTAAGGGAATTGACTTGCGTCCAAGAGACAACATCCATCTTCTACAACGTGGTCTTAGAGCTAGAAGAGATAGAGAACGGGTTGTGCACATTGCTAGGCTTGGTATGGAAAACGTGCAAGTGAACCAGGATGGTGGTAATGACCACGTTGCCTATGCCCCAAATCAAGGAGCAAATGGTGGTAATGGAAACCACCACCCACCCGCCCGTAATGGTCATAACATAGTTGGAGCGGGTGATGCGGCCAATGCTCATGTCAACCGCCAAGGGATTCAAGCGCCACCAGTTGAGCCCAATGACTTTGAGGTCAAAGCTAGCTTCATCAACATGGTACAAAGCAACAAGTTCCATGGATTGGCGGTGGAGGATCCACTTGATCACTTGGATCACTTCGACCAGATTTGTGGTTTGACAAAGATGAATGGAGTCTTGGAGGACAGCTTCAAGCTAAGGTTGTTCCCATTCTCTCTTGAAGACAAAGCAAGGCAATGGGAAAAGAACCTACCCCAAGGTTCTATCACTTCTTGGAATCAATGCAAAACCACATTCCTTGCCAAGTTCTTCTCCCACTCTAGGACGGCCATGCTAAGGAATGAAATATCAAGCTTCTCTCAACGTCCTAATGAGAGCTTCAATGAAGCGTCGGAGCGGTTTAGGGCCTATACAACGCAATGCCCTCTTAAGCACTCTATACCGCGGAGCATTGCCCAAGATACGTATGTTGCTTGATACCGCTTCCAATGGAAACTTTCTAGCCAAGTACGTGAATGAAGCAATGGAGTTGGTTGAGAACCTTGCTTTGAGTGACGAAACATATGGTGATAAGTTTGATCGATCTACAAGTTCCACAAGCGATTTTGAAGAGCAACGACGAACGAAGGAGATGAAAGCTCTAAGTGACAAGTTGGACAAGGTTCTCACTACATCTCAAAAGGCGGTCCACTTTGTTGGAAATGGTGAGGCAAATCAAGGGTTCCAAGAACAAATGGTGGACTTGAGGAACCAAGAAGAAATGCATTATGTTGGGAATAATGGTGGCTATCAAAGAAGTTTCAACAACAACTATGGCAACCAAGGCCAAGCCCCCATTAATCACCAACAAAGCTATGCTCCCAAGAACAACTTCCAAAAGAACCAAGGTGGCTTTCAACAAAGCTTTGTCCCACAAACTCAAGGCAACAACTCCATGCCTCAAGACCTTGATATGAAGAACATGCTTCAACAAATTCTACAAGGACAAGCTAATGGAGCATTGGAAATGAGCAAGAAGATGGAGGAAATAAATACCAAAGTAGCTTGCTCATACAATGATCTCCACAAGAAGCTTGAGGCATTGAGTTCAAAGGTTCAACAAATGGAGACCAAGGGAGCCAATGAAGACAAAGTGCAACAAAGCTCTTCAAACGGGAAATCAATACAAACCTCAAAGGCGTATTGCAATGCCGTCTTCTCAAAGGAATCACGTCCCATTGATGATCATGAAATGGCCATTAGGAAAATTGAGCTTCTACTTCACGGTTCACATGTTGAACACCTTCCCCCTAGAAACGCTCCCTTGAAGCTCAATGGGGACATTGAGGAACAAGGTGGGGGAGTGACCCTTGAGGAAGATGAGGACGTGACCTTGGTTGAAGACAAGGGTAGTGATAATTGCAAATATTCACCAAGCACAACTAGGATCGAGCCTAAGTCTCTCCCCAAACTTGGTAATCCCGATAAATTCTATATAGCTTGATCTCTTGGAGATTTGGAGATTGAAGATGCTTTGTGTGACTCTTGTTCAAGTGTGAATATCATGTCCTATGAGATGTTCAAGAATCTAGGGATAAGAAACCTCACCTATCACCCATCACCTATCACCTTTGGAGACTCTTCTTCACGGAAACCACTTGGTCTTCTTGAAGATTATCCACTTAAGGTTGGGGATTGCATAGTCCCAACGGACTTCGTTGTCATGGAGATGAAGAAGACCAACAAGCTCTCCCACTTCTCCTTGGAACCCCATTCCTACTTACCACCGGCGCTAGAATGGATTTCAAAGATCAAAGGGTAATTCTCTTGAATGTGGATGATAAAGTATATTACCCAATGAGTACTTCTTCCAATAAGCTTTGTGGCACAATTACCATAAAGGATGATGAGTTTCGTGAAGAAGAAGCGAGGTATGTGGGTAGATGTGAGATGGTTGAAGAAGCTCCACCCCCAAAGGTGTATGAAGAGGAAGAGAAGCCTCTTGAGAGAAAAGATTTGGGTTATGGTAATGGTGAGGAAGCTTTGGAAATTGATAGAGCTAGCTTGGAATCTCCTCCTCCCACCACAATGAAGGACGTGAGTGAGACTAAAAGGAAGCAACAGAAGGGTGAAGGCACTAAAGCCAAAATGAAGAAACAAGACACACATCCCCTTTTTCTCTTTGCTAAGAATGAACCAAGCAAGCTTGATGGGTATAGGTCCGAGCCAAGCCAACCTTCTATGATGACTTTCACTCCATAGAAGCACAAGGATGGAGTGTTTGAGTACAAGATCAAATGCAAAGGCCGATCCAAGCCCTTTGTCTCGGTCAAAGCAATCCTCACCCCGAGCTCAAAGATAAAGGGCAAGCCGGTCTTGAGGAAGTCATGAGCAAGGTGCTCAAGCTCGATCTCAAGGATCCACCATGGAGTGCTCACACTCCTCTCTCACCCACCTAAAAGGGTAACCAAAGTCAAACTTAGTGACTTTAAACAAAGTTCTCTTGGGAGACACCCCAAGCTTATCATTGTACATACTTTCTTTTTATGTTTATCTATGTTTCCTTGTCCTTTTTGATGGGGTTGCTTAGTGTGAGTAGGTTCTTGATGGTCTAATGGTCATGGATTTAAGGACAAAGGTGTGTAGGATTGAGGTGATTATTAAGGACTCATATGTAAATACGTTATATTATGTTTCCTTATGTGTTATACCTAGGAATTTAGGGTTCTATATATACTGGCTTATGATAATGAGAACGGCAGAACATTCTCTTCCTCAGTTGGACATGGTATCAGAGCGATCCTAAGGACACAAGAGATTAAACGATGACAACAGAAACACACGCGGAAGGCGTTGACAAATTGATAACAGAAGGCGTTAACAAATCCATGGCAATGGTGGAGAAGATGACGTTATCGCCGTATTACCTTCATCCTTCAGATGGACCATGGAATCTTATAACCACAGTGCAGTTAAGAGGAGAGAACTATGAAGATTGGGCAAAGCATGTGCGGAATGCCATGAGAACAAAGAGAAAGCTAGGTTTCATTGATGGAACCTTGAAGAAACCGGAAACATAGGAAGAAATCGAGCAGTGGTGGAGCTGCTTGTGGCATGGATAATGAATACAATTGAGCCAACTTTGAAGACATCGATATCAATGGTGGAGCTGCTGCTGGACGTGGTGGTGGACGAAGCTCGTTTGGTCGAGCGAATGTGGCACAAGTTCAGTCTGTTCCAGGCATCGCTGCTCACATGACGAAGGAGGAAGGTGAGATTGACCGTCAATCACTACCACAGCTGATTGATGATCAAAGGACAGCCCTTGTGAACTTACTTTCTTCTCAGAAAACAGAGAATAATGAAAGACTCAATGGTAAGGCAGAAGACAAAGAATTTATTCTTGATACGGGGCTTCGCACCATATGACTGAGAATCTTGATTACTTGCACAATGTGAAAGATATTGTTCCGTGTAATGATGGTTTATCGTATGGTGATTATGCAGTGGCCGAAAAGCAAGGAGACTTATGTCTCGGTGGTGACTTATGCTTGAATGGGGTCTTATATTCCAAAGATTTGAATTGTTCTTTGATTTCCGTTGCTAAACTTCTTAAAGCAACCAAGGGAACTATGACTTTTACTGATGAATTGTGTGTGTTACATGACCGTACTTCAAAGACGCTGATTGGAGCGGGTGAAGAGTGTGGAGGGGTCTATGTTTTCAAGGGTGTCATCAGGCCAAAGGTGCACAAGGCAGTGAGTTCGGGTGGACGTGATCTTTGGCACCGTCGTCTTGGACATCCGTCTAGTCGTGTTTTATCCTATTTATCGAGTTATGTTGATGTTGAGAAACAAGTTCAGTCTGAAACGTTGTGTGACATTCGTTTGAGGGCCAAACAAACCCGTGATGTTTTTCATGAAAGTTCTAATAAAGCTGCTGGCGTCTTTGATTTAATACATTGTGATATTTGGGGAGCATATCGCGTTTTGTCTTCTTCAGGGGCAGCTTATTTTCTAACAATTGTTGATGACTACTCTAGAGCCGTTTGGATTTACTTGTTAAAGGAGAAGAGTGAAGTGGCTAGTACGCTTAAGAATTTTTTCTCCATGGTAGAACGTCAATTTGACAAGAAAGTTAGAAGGGTTCGTAGTGATAATGGAGGCGAATTTATGTGCTTAAAATCGCACTTTGCCGAGAAGGGAATCCTTCACCAGACGTCGTGTGTGTACACGCCTCAACAGAATGGTCGGGTAGAGAGAAAACATCGACATATTCTTAACGTTGCTCGATCTTTGATGTTTCAAGAAAGCTTACCGGTGCGTTTTTGGGGAGAATGTGTATTAGCAGCTTGTCACGTTATTAATCACACTCCATCTACTTTGCTTAATGGCAAGACACCGTATGAGATGTTATATGGCGTAGCTCCTGACTTTCACAAGTTAAGAGTATTCGGTAGTCTGTGCTTTGCTCATAAGCAATCTCGTGATAAGGATAAGTTTGGTGAACGTAGTCGGCGTTGTATCTTTGTGGGTTATACATTCAGTCAGAAGGGTTGGCGAGACTTTTTTGTTTCTCGGGATGTCGTATGAATACAAGAGAATTTTTTGTTTCTCGGGATGCCGTTTTTCATGAATCCGAATATCCATTTGCGTCTCTTGGTCAAGAACCAGATACTACATGTGTACCAACACCAATACCTGCTGTGATCTATGATGATGATTTTATGGATTTTGGACGTGATACAAGTCCACCAGAGTTCGAACTAAGGGGAGTGAGGATATCGTACCAACTAATCCTCCTTCTCCTACACAAAATGAACTTGTTCCATTAGACTTGGAGCCTGCTCATTTGGGAAGAGGACAACGTCATAGGACCAAGACGGCTCGTCTCAACAATTATATGATATACACGACTCGATGCTCCTTAGACCCTCTCCCGCACTCTTCTCCCTCGTCTCCTCCCGCGTCTTCGATAGAAGGTATGGCCGAATATCCTATATCCAATTACGTCAATTGTGACAAATTTTCAGTTTCGCAGAGGGCATTTTTGGCTGCGATTACATCTGGCTGCGAGCCACGGTCATATTCTGAGGCGATGAAAGATGAGTGATGGCGGAATGCCATGGCAAGTGAAGTGAACGCTTTGGAGGACAATAATACTTGGTTAATTGCAGATCTTCCTCTGGGCAAGAAAGTGATTGGATGTCAATGGGTCTTTACGATCAAATACAAGTCTAATGGTGAGATTGAGCGTTATAAAGCGCGTTTGGTGGCACTTGGGAATCGACAGGAAGAGGGAATTGATTTTGACGAGACTTTCGCACCAGTTGTGAAGATGACAACGGTTCAAATATTTATCAAAGTGGCTGCTGCTAAGAATTGGGAAGTGCATCAAATGGATGTTCATAATGCATTTCTCCATGGTGATTTGGATGAAGAGGTCTATATGAAACTTCCACCGAGTTTTCATTCTAAAGACAAAAAAAAAAGTGTGTCGGTTAAAGAAATCTTTATATGGATTGCGTCAGGCTCCGCGATGTTGGTTTTCCAACCTGCGTGCTGCTCTAAAAGGCTATGGATTTGATCAGAAGTATGCTGATTACTCATTGTTCACATTATGTCGTGGGTCTCTGCAACTTTATGTACTGGTATATGTGGATGACTTGGTCATCGGGGGTAACGATTCTGAAGCAATCAAGAATTTTAAAGACTATTTGAGTCAATATTTTCACTTGAAAGATTTGGGGGTCTTAAAATACTTTCTTGGTATTGAGGTTTCACGTTCTCCTCGAGGTATTTATCTCTCACAAAGAAAGTATGCTTTGGATGTTGTTTCTGATTGTGGTTTGTTGGGCAGTAGACCGGTGGCTACGCCTATGGAGTAAAATCATAAGTTGGGTACTGATGAAGGCGATTTTCACAATGACCCTGAGACATATCGGCGACTTGTGGGAAGGTTGGTGTATCTCACTTATACCAGACCTGAGCTATCCTATGCTATACACATTCTAGCACAGTTTATGCAACACCCACGAGTTAAACATTGGGAAGCTGCCTTGCGGGTTGTACGTTACCTTAAAGGTTGTCCTAGTCAAGGGATTTTATTGAGTTCCGATGATAATTTTCAGCTATCTGGTCATTGTGACTCTGATTGGGCTACTTGTCCGTTAACTAGACGACCCCTTAGTGGGTTTGCAATTATGTTGGGTGACTCTCCAGTTGCGTGGAAAACTAAGAAGCAACCAACGGTGTCGGCTTCTTCCGCGGAAGCTGAATACCGTTCGATGGGATTTGCTTTACGTAAACTGAAATGGAATCGCCAGCTGCTCTTATGTTTTGGCATCTCTCATACGGGTCCGATGGAGATGTTTTGTGATAATAAAGCGGCATTACACATTGCTGCGAACCCAGTCTTTCATGAACGCACCAAGCATTTGTAGGTTGATTGTCATCAAGTTCGGGATGCCGTGACAGACGGTTTACTGGTCACCTCGCATGTTCGCACCAACGAACAACTCGCTGATGTCTTCACGAAGGCATTAGGCTTACAACAATTTATGTATCTTCGTCGCAAGTTGGGCATTCGGGATCTTCATGCTCCAACTTGAGGGGGAGTATTAAGGACTCATATGTAAATACGTTATATTATGTTTCCTTATGTGTTATACCTAGGAGTTTAGGGTTGTATATATACTGGCTTATGATAATGAGAACGGCAGAACATTCTCTTCCTCAGTTTGACAGTGATCACTCTCGTTCCCTCTATTCATTTCCAAGGTAATACTCCAAACTTTGTAAATAGCATTTAGAATCATATATTTTTCTTTCTTACATGCATATCATGCATTTTCTATGTGTTATCTAACTTTGTGTTTTGTGATCTTATTTTGCCTTTTGCATCTTGAGTCTCATGCATATCATGCATTTTCAATAATTTTGAAAAAATTTGAACTTTTGTGCATTCCATATAGGATTGAGTCTAGATGCATAGCATATTAGGTAGCTTTGCATGAGCATTAGGAGCAATGATAGATTTATCCTTGTAAAGTGTCATTTTTAGAGCTTGATTCAATGTCTTCGTTGCTTGTTGTTTGATGCTTTTGATCTCGTGTTGAAATCAAGGATGAACCATATTTCGATCTTGCGTTTCATTACTAGGGTCTTAGCTAAAGCAAGTCTTAATTAATTTGATTTCAATCCTACCTAAGTGAAAACCATAATTTTGACATTGAAATTATCATGCTTGTGCATTGCATAGTGAATTCATGGTTACCATATACATACTTGGGCTCTCTTATCCTTTTCACCACTCTTTTGCTAGTCCAAGTAGCCGATTCCCATCATTGGAACGGTTTACCATACCTTTAACCTACCCTCCTTTCAAGCCAAAATATTTAGTGTGTGTATGTGAGGCCTAATTTTTTGAGTAAGCTTGGCAAAAAGTGTTGAGTTTAGGTCGACAAGGATATGATTGCATGTAGATCTAGCCGAACATCAAAGGCTAGACTAGGCTAGGCTCGTGGGAAAGGGAAGTTTTGGGTTTGGTGTGAACGAAAATGTGTGACTAATAAAATTGTGGATAAGAAGGAAGTGGGTTCAAAAGGGAGAAAGTGAAGGTGAAAGGGGAATGCAATATTGTGATGTGGTTAGTGCAAGTTATCAAGAATAGCTCTTAGTGATAGTTATAGCCTCATAGAAACAAAGGAAAAAGCCAAAAATTGGCTAAGGCATCAATTGGTAAATGATGAGGCAAGGCAAAGAAAAAGAAAGAAAGAAGAGCTAAAGAAACAACAACAAAAAAGCACGAAACCACAAGATTCAATGAAGAAGAAGAAATTCTCCTAGTGAGAAAAGATGAAGTGGAAGAAGAAGTTCACGTATGGGACATGAAGGCAAAGAGGCCAAGCGAGAAAAGGGTAGCTTAGGATGAGGACTTCATGGGTAGATATGCTAGGGTTAGAGAAGATTTGGGCATTGGATAGATGTAAGTCTATCCTAGTATGCATAGATTGCCTTTTACTCTTAGCATTTTGCTAAAGCTTGCTCATTCATTAAGAGATCCCTTGCATTGGTGAAACCCCGTACATTTGAGATCATCTTAGTCTCAAGACCTTACCCTAGCCAAATGGATTCACTTGCCTTGCATGAGCATGATTCACTTGAAACGATTAATGAATGTTAAAGGATTGGATGACATGAATACTTGTATAGGTTAAGGCTTGAATTTGATTCGTATAGTGAAGAATATGGCTAGCTCTTTTTGAGTAGACTTGTTTGATCGCATCTTAGAGCTAGTAACTTTGACATTGAGTTGAATTCTTTTCATGGTACTTTTGGATTTAAGATCCCATTTTTAGTTTTCTACCTTTCCTTACTCTTGTTTGCTTGAGGACAAGCAAAGGTTTAAGTTTGGGGGAATTGATAGACTCATATATTGCATGTTTTAGCTTGCATTTCACTTAGAGTTTTGTGTAATTTACATGCATAATCATGGTCTTGTCTTGCATTTAGGTCTCATTTAGAGATTAGAACATTTGCATTAGGTCTAGCGAGTTCTTGCATGTTTTGGAGTACTTTCTAGGTAATTAGAGGCAATTGGGCATATTTGGAGAGTTGGACCTAAGTGGAGTGCAAAGCCCACCCGAGACGCCCGAAATATGTAGCTGGATGAAGCCCTCTGATATGAATCAGCCTTACCAACCTTCATGAATGTTGTATAGGGGTGAGTTATCTGTCCAGGGGAGGTTGAATCGAGCCATTTGGACGTGTGGTTCGAGAGTTACCACGGTTTTACCGAAGAAGTATCTTCATGGCCGAGAAGCTAACACCTTGCACCGGGTGCATGTACCGGCTCCATTTCACCCGGCATCAGAGGCCTTCGACCGCGATGTTGCTCTCACCATACCAGCCTGGCACAACACACTTCATTCGTCCGGTACTGGGCGTTACCTCAGGCATGGGATTTACCGGACGCATGTACCGTTCCCATTTGTCCCGGCACCAAGAAGCACTCCATCGACACAAACTCTCGTACCGGCCAGGCACGAGACACTTTACTTGCCTGGTACCAGACATTCACCAAACCAGGGGAAATACCGGCCCCTTGTGCCCTACCATCCCGGCCCGGTATGAAAGCTCTCGCCAAAGCCAGCCGAAGTGTCTAAAAGACCAGACTGGTCGAAGGACCTACGCTCGGATTTAGCTTCTGAAGCCTTTATAGAAGTTGTAGGTAATTAAGTTAGTTGTCTTCTGGAGGTGGTCGCAAGTCATTCTTATCGGTGGTTTGAAAGATACACCAGATTTAGCAAGGACATGTCTGACTGGCGCCCAAACGGGTTATGCTCAAAGAAGCAAAGTCTCCATACCGGCCAGGTGTACCCAACCATACCGGGCCGGTATCAGAACTTCGACCCACTAAGAAAAAAACCTTTTTATATGTTAAAGATCTCATTTTTGGATCTATCTCCTTTTTTATGTTTTTTCTCCCTTTTTCTCTCTATTTTTCTCTCTAGAACAAGACCTTGTCTTTTTAGGGTTCTTGGGATTTTTCCCTTTTTATTTATGCAAGTTTAAGGTTATATATTTTCATCTCTATCTAATCTTTCATATTTCTATTCCCTAATCATGATTAACATCAACTCTTTCACAAGATTTGGTGTGTTCTTCATGATTAGTGAGTAGATCTTTTTAAGCCCATGGATGAGGTAGATTAGGTGAATTTCGTGGTAGATCTTGATGTCTATGAATTAGTTTAAATCTTCCCTCTCTTATTTGGTGTTCATAATGCTAGATTAGGCTAGATATAGTTAATCTAGATCTTAGGGAATTCATGCACACAAGGTGTTCGATGAAATTCCCTTAAGAACCAAATAAGGGATTTTGCTTTCTTAGCCTATGAGAGTAGTTGTCTAAGGAGTATCAGGGCCATAGGAACCTATGTTTATTGCTTGTTAATCATCCTATCACAAACGATGGTTTGTTCTTGATTTGGTGATTAACAAAGTGATTAAGACTATGAGAGTGGCTTAATCTTGTTTAAGTGTTATAGGCTAAGGGAATTGCTTGATTGTGTGAAATGACATCTAGATAGAGCATAGAAGGATCCAAAATCAATAACATCATCCAAAGGCTTGCATTTATCTATTTGTTAAACTCGTTTTAGCATTTGTTTACTTGTGTTCTTGCTTTGATTTGAATCATTTAGGTTGTTAGAAACCAAAACCACCTTCATTAGCTTAACTTACAAAGTCGTATGCATTCTTAGTGATCAAAACTTATACCCATGGATTCGATACCTCATATGCTACTTAGGCATTTGAGTAATTGATATACGGCAAAATCATTGTATCAAAAGACTCTATAAAACGGACTTATGTCATGGCCTAAAAGGGGTAAAAACCATGATATATCAACCTTCTACCACCCCCATCCACCACCATTCCATTCCCACATCAATCCCCCAACACTTCCGGGTAAGTTTTCTTTTCCCATACACTTTTTCAATTATTACATACATCTATTTCTCATCTTTGCTCGATATATTTCACATTGGGGACAGTGTGATTTAAGTATGGGGGAGGATTCCATCCCTTACTAATGATGAGGACATCGACCCTAGCACCGAACCAAGCCAAATGCCAACGGTCCAAGAAGGACCCATGACCCGCTCAAAAGCCAAGAAACTCAAGAAGAGGTTTGGAGTTGACATGCAAGCTTTCATCAACTCCCTAAGGCCAGACGATCCGTTGCAAAATTCCATTGTTGAGCAAAAATATTGGATCGACCGATCCAGCCCATAAATCGATCGATCAGAACGTATCGGGCCAAATCCAAACTTAGCCGACATAAATCCAAACTTAGCCTAGAGAAATCCAAACGTTGCCAAGAGAAATCCAAACGTAGCCGAGAGAAATGCAAATGTAGCCGAGAGAAATGCAACTGAACTGAAGGCCACTCCAAACGATCGAATCTCCACTAAGGGAAGTGACTTTACTCGACCATATTTACATTTTAAAACTAACAATCCAAGTAGGATTCCTATTGAACTTGTAAAATCGGACATGCACCTTTCTGGCCCACCCGGAGGTTCCGATGTAGTCGAAAAAGAGCTTGCCGAGGAATTCAACAAGCTGACCTTAAGCAGAACATCCCCTGATGATCCCAAAGGAATGAACAATCTCTTGACAGATCAAGCAGTTCAAGAAATCAAGAATGGGTCGAGAGAATCTCGTGTTACTTCACGGACAAGCTATCAACCCGATCGAGGAGACCTAAAAGAGACAAGAAGAAGAGACAGCAACTGAGGGAATAGAGGAGTTTGAAGATGAAGATTGCTCTGACTTTGAAGACACTCTGGAAGGCTTCTCCAACAAGCTACAAGTCCAGAACGGACCAAAACCAAAGTCTTTCCCAATGGCTCCTCATGCACCGTCTCGGACCCCTACGCATCAATGCAAGTTGTTTACATTATATATTATTCTTGCAGGTGTTTCAAGCATCAATAACGACTAAGGACATCATCAAAACGACCCTCCTTCTTTTAGTTTTAAGTCGCGACCAAACTTTCCTTTTCTTGCCTTAATGAAATGATGAGTATTTGTTTTAGACTAGCTTTTGTTTCGTGTAGTTTTGTTTCAAACGTCATGTTGTTTTGAGTCTTTCTTGTTGTTTTGAGTCAAACCCTAGAAGTTCAAGCTGAAGGACTATTAATAAAGTCCCACACGCAGCTTTGTAGTCACAGTTTTCACCCTAGATCAATAAAGAGCCGCATTTATTCAAAGTGTTCTTAATATTGATCAATCTCAATGAAGACAAAGGCTAAAGATCGAATAAGAGCCATTGAAGAAGAGTTGTTGAAGGAGAAATAGTTGTTGGAGCTTGCAAAGAGCCGTTGGAGCTTGTTTGAATTAAAGAGACAAGTGGTCTTGAGAATTGTGCCTCCAAAGGATCTCTGTCTCTCTCTGTCTTGCTTGTAAAATATCTTTCTAGAGTCCTTAGGTCTTCATATATATATGTTGTAACAGAAAGCAGGTAATAATAATCTGATTGATTCTCTTATCTCTCTCTCAAACATGTTCTTCATTTCATATTCTTCATATTCTCTCTCTTAATTCCGCATATTCTAACATGGTATCAGAGATCCCATGTTCCATTTTTTATTCTACTTTTTTCTAAATCTCTGTTTTAAACACTCAATCTTCATCTCTACTACTCTCGCTACTCGCAATTCCATTAGTGTTCTTCATTCTCTTGCTGCGACCTCCTTTTATCCTCCGGATAATAGCTATTTCCGTTGGTTACCTTCAGTCACCTCCAAGAAACATCGCATTATCCTCTGGTTTCTTTTAGTTCTCTCCTCCAAATCGCCATGGATATCTCCAAAGTTGTAGTTATTCATGTGGTTCTTAAGGGGGAGAACTATATGCTATGGTCAAGAACCACCAAAACAGCCCTTTGTGGCCGCGGTCTTTGGAACCATGTCTTGAAAGACAACACTCCAACTGTAGCCACCGACACATCAGAAGATAAAGAGAAGGTTGAAGAGATGACGCTGGAAGAGATCAAATGGTTTCAAGAAGACCAAACGGTGCTCGGCCTAATTCAAAACTCTCTTGAACCATCAATCCTTGAAGCTTACTCCTACTGTGAGACTGCAAAAGCTCTGTGGGAAACTCTCAAGAATGTATATGGTAATATTTCAAATATGAGCATAGTCTTTGAAGTCAAGAAGGCTATCAATGATCTCAGCCAAGAAGACATGGAATCACCAAACATTTTGGTAAATTTCGTTCTCTATGGGCTGAACTGGAAATGCTCCGACCAGCCACTGTAGATCCGATGGTTCTCAATGAGAGACGTGAGCAATATAAAGTGTTTGCTCTTCTTCTCACTCTGAATCATGTCTTCAACGATCTCATCAAGCATATTCTGAGGGAAGACAAGCTCCCAAGTCTTGATGATGTTTGCTCTCGGATTTAGAAGGAACAGGGATCCGTTGGTCTCTTTGGTAGCAAAGATGATCTTCTTACTGCTAGTAAAGGCGTATACAAGCCTGAAGAGAAGAAGCAATGGGTTTGTGATCACTGCAAGAAGAAGGGTCACACCAAGGATAGGTGCTGGATTCTCCATCCTCATCTCAAACCAAACAAGTTTAAGGATTCAAGGTCAAATGTTGCGCATGAACAATCAGATGCTCAAAAGGAAACTGGCTCATATGTTCAAGGAAATGCAGCCATGGCAACTGCATCTGATGATTTCGTGAGGAAAGCTGATCTAGAAGCAGTCATCAGAGCCATTGCCTCATTAAAGAATCTGGTATCACCTTCTTTACTCATAAACCAAGGAATTCTCTTGTTATAGATTCGGGTGCTTCTCATCACATGATTAGCAATCCAAATCTACTTAACAATGTAGAACATGCTCTAGGGAATATGGTAATAGCTAATGGTGATAAGATTCCAGTAGAAGGCATTGGTAACTTGAGATTGTTCAATAAGGATTCTAAAGCTTTCTTTATGCCTAAGTTTACATCTAATCTATTATCTGTGAAAAGAACCACTAAGTATCTAAACTATAATGCAATATTTGGGCCTAATGACGTTTATTTTCAGGATATTAAGAGTGGAAAAGTGATTGGCAGAGGCGGTACTAAAGATGAGCTTTATGTTCTTGAAGATTTATCACCAAACGCTTCTGAATCTTTTCCATCTAGTTCTTGTTTTTCAGTTAACTTAAATGCAATATGGCATGCTAGATTAGGCCATCCTCATTCTCGTGCACTTGCATTAATTTTTCTTAATGTTTCTTTTGAATGCTCTAGTTGTGAGGCATGTATTCTTGGTAATCATTGTAGGAATGTATTTCCAAAATCCTCTACCATTTATGAAAAGTGTTTTGACTTAGTTCATTCATATGTATGGACCTCTCCTTGCATGTCTAGAGATAAGAACAAGTATTTTGTGACTTTCATTGATGAAAAATCCAAAAATCCAAATATACTTGGGCTACTTTACTTCCATCAAAGGACCGTGTTTTAGAAGCATTCTTGAATTTTCAAAACTATGTCACTAATCACTTTAATGCTAAGCTTAAAGTATTCAGGTCAGATAATGGAGGAGAATACACAAGTCATAGGTTCAAAGAACATCTTGCTAAGCATGGGATTTTACATCAAACAAGTTGCCCTTACACACCACAACAAAATGGTGTAGCTGATCACTTACGCGTGTTTGGATGTGTTTGTTTTGTGTTGGTACCAGATGAACAGCGGAGCAAACTGGATGCTAAAAGCACCAAATGCATGTTCATTGGCTACTCTACAACACAAAAAGTCTACAAGTGTTTAGATCCTTCCACCAACCGCACAAGTGTATCTCGCGAGGTTAAATTTCTTGAACACTAAGGGTACTACAATCACAAGGATTGGGATAACATCAAGGATTTGTCTAGATCACATGGTGATCGTGCAACAAGCTTGCGATTTCTTATGGATCATCTCGGCAATAATGATCCAATACCTACGCCAAATGATGGTGAAAATCAAGAAACTCATCAGGAAGATGAACCAATACCGCTAGATCACCATGATCATCACCAACATCAAGAAGATGTTGAATCTGAAGCAAGTGATGAAGAAATACCAGTAGAAGAACCGGCTCCAACACTCATAAGGAGTACAAGACTCATCAGGGATCCCTCTAACTGGGTGAACACAAGAGTTTATTACAACAATCACGCTGTGGCTCACCCAGATCAAGTAACGTGTTATCTTGACCTTGCACCTATAAGCCACCAAGCTTTTCTAGGAAAGGTAGAACTTGATCTTATACCTCAAAATTTTGAAGAAGCCAAAGATAAGGAGGTCTGGATCGATGCTATTAGTGCTGAAAAGGACGCCATGGAAAGGAATCATACATGGGATGAAGCTGACTTTCCAGCAGGCAAGAGACGGTTACTTCTAAATGGGTCTTCACCATCAAGTACAAGAGTAATGGGGACATAGAAAGACACAAAGCAAGATTAGTTGCTAGGGGTTACACTCAAACCTATGGAGAGGACTACACTGAGATATTTGCTCCAGTCGCCAATCTCAAAACGGTAAGAGTTTTGCTTTCATTAGCTACTAATTTATCTTGGGATTTATGGCAGATGGATGTCAAGAACGCTTTTCTTCAAGGAGAACTTGAAGAAGAAGTCTATATGAGACCCCCGCCTGGTCTAGAAGATACAGTTGCTCCCAGAAAAGTATTAAGGCTTAGAAAAGCTATATATGTCCTTAAGCAATCACCACGAGCTTGGTACCAAAAGTTAAGCCTTACCTTAAGAGATCACGGCTTCAGGAGATCTGAATCATATCATTCATTATTCACTCTTCAAAACTCTCAAGGTATTGTTGTTGTTCTTGTCTATGTTGGTGATATAATCATCTCTGGGGACAACAAAGCATGTATTCAATCGGCTAAGGAATTCCTTAATTCTGTCTTTGATATTAAAGATCTTGGAGAACTAAAGTACTTTATAGGAATTGAAGTATGCAGATCAGAAGATGGTCTCTTCTTATCCCAAAGAAAGTACATACTTGATTTATTACGTGAGACAAGTACACTCAATGCTAAATCAGCAAAAACTCCACTTGAAGAAGGCTACAAGGTCACTCGAAAGGGAGAGAAATCAGAAGAAAAGTTTCATGATGTATACTTATACTGCCGGATTGTAGGTAAATTAATCTACTTAACCCTTACAAGACCTGATTTTTGCTTTGATGTGAATCAGGTAAGCCAACATATGCAAAGCCCTATAATATATCACTGGAGTATGGTGGAACGAATATTGAGATACCTCAAAGGAAGCCAAGATCAAGGGATTTGGATGGGAAAGAATGCCAGCACTAAAATTGTAGGATATTGTGATGCTGACTGGGCTGGAGACAGAAATGATCGCAAATCTACAACTGGGTATTGTACATTCATTGGTGGCAATCTGGTGACTTGGAAGACAAAGAAGCAAAAAGTAGTATCAGATTCAAGTGCAGAATCTGAGTACCGAGCCATGAAGAAGCTTACAAATGAGCTCACTTGGCTCAAAGCTTTACTCAAAGACTTCAACATTGAGTCCTCAAGTCCTATTACCACTACAAGAAATCTAGGTTTTTATAGCAGGCCAGTATAGCGTTTTTTTCAATTATGCTATGGTTGACATACCTCTGGTTTTTACATAGCGTTTGTATATTTGTAAACGCTATTATAAAGTGGTAGAAATTAAAATCAGAGTCACGCGTCTCGTTTTAAGATGTAACCCACATGTTTAATAGCAAAACCATAATTGAAAACGCTATCAAAGTCTTAGGCGGTAAACAAAAATTAAGTACCGCGACACTTAGAAAAAATTAGGCTCCAAAGAAAAAACCCCCAACCTAATTTCGTGTTCTTCCCTCTCTTCCCTCTTTGGTGTTCAGAAACCCAATTACCATCGTCACACTCCTATTCGATTTCGGCGGCTCCGTAACCGCAAATCTCTCCTCCGGTCATAATTGAAAGCTCTGTAGCCTCGATTTTGCTCTGGAAACGGTGTTTTTACTCCGTCGCCTCCTGAGCGTCTGTAATCTCTCCTCCGGACATTTCTACTCCGTCGCCTCCTGAGCTTATGTAATTTCTCTTCTTTGCCTCCTGAGCTGGTGGTGTCTCCGTCGTTCTCCTCCAGCTGCATTCACGAAGAAGAATCCCACTACAGGTAAAGAATTTTCAGATTTATGAAGTTAAGAATTCGAAAATCGATTTTTCTTTCTCAGTATGTTATAGATCTGAAGCTAAGAACCCTAAATTACTTTTAGTTTCATCTTACTATAGAAGGAATCGAAGCTCCAGAGATTTTGAAGAGGACTTAACACAAATATAAGGAAGAGAATCAATCTGCTTCACCATTTTCAGGTTATCTCTAACCTTTATTCTCGATTTATGGTAAAGATGTTTTTACGCATTATAAATCTAGACATTCGTGTTATTGCTTTGCAGGTAGAGCTTGTTGCAACACTAGGACTCAGAAAACCAATCCGCATAACCGTATACAGGTTGATTGTTGTTGTGATCGTGTGAGATTTACAAGTTGTATGAGCTAGTTTCTTTGGTAGTTTGATTGGTTTAAATGTTGAATGTGAATGTGTTTGTTTGGTGCTTGTTTGAAGTTACTAGTTACTAGTTTATCTTGTAGGTTACTTCACTGTTGTTGTTGTTTGAAGTTAGGTATGACATTGATATGGCTTGTCTTTGCAGTGTGATTTTTAAGTTGTCTAATTTTTTTGGGTATCACGATTCTTTTGTTGATGATCTTTGTTTTGCAGCTGTAGTATAGTGTTAAGTCTCTCTGATCACGATTCTTTTGTTGATGATCTTTGAGATTGAGATTGGTACCTGTTGATCCGTAAATCACACAAAAGGGGTAAAACAGTACTTTTAGTCGGAAT
>PKML01043779.1:0-15749 GCA_002933935.1 Eutrema yunnanense
TGTAATTACGAATTAAAAGTAATATATATAATCAGATTAATTAATTGAAGTACTCTTCAATTGAACCAAATATAATTAATTTATAATTTAACCAAAAATATATGTTTGGCAAGAGGAATAAAATAAAGGGAATAGTATTTATCTATATAATGATAGAATAAAATGAAGGTTTTCTTGTTTGGACACAATAACTGTGTATGTTTTAATAGATTAGATATTAAAATTTAATTGTCCAAAGTTTGGCTGTAAACACAAATGTAGGATCAAAAACTCCGGGTTTGGTGGTTGGGTGTCGTCCATGAATATGGCGTCCTCGAGCCGGTTGGATATTGGCCCGCCTTGCTTTTCACCCACCTAGGTGATTACGCACACAAGGTGGAATGGGGTGGCGAGATCGTTAACAAGTATCCTTTCGGTCGGCACACAAGAACCGAGATGGGATCCGGCTACTATCTTGACAGCGGGTTTGGAAATGCTGCTTACATGAGCAACTTGGAAATCGCACAATTGGAAAACGATTTCCAGCCGCTCCAAGACCTCGTGGTAGGCGGATCTCACCTAGACTATTACCGCGCCAAGAAGTCCAACAATACACACTTTTACTATGGATGACCTAGGCAGCTAGCGATCAGGGGCGGATCCGGAAAATAATTTAGAATGGGGCACAATATATTAAAAATTTACGTCTTATTTTAAACAAAATTAATTTGAGCTAAACTAAAAAAGAAAAACATATTTTTCCTATGTATGCTAAATATTTATTTTTGAGTAATATTAACATAAAATTGTATATTGCATATAATAATTTCATCTTATTTGTTTTAAATTTTATTTTAATCTAAGTATTGAAAGAAAGAAAATGCAAAATTTATTTAAAAATAATAGTGAGAGTAAAACGAGAAAAGTTGTATTTTGTACTTTGGAAAAAAACTATTACTAAAAAAAGATAGAAAATTAATTGTAAAAAGAAATAAAAGTTTGAGCAAAAACAAAGGAAAAATGAGCTGATATTTTCCATTTTAGAAAACTGAAAAAAGAAAATGCTAAGGCACTTTGGGAGTTTGACTCAGGTTGCATGGGGCACAATTATAGCTTTACACCAAAAGAACTGATAAGTTTTATTTAAATTTATGCTGAAACAAGTGGTTTATATTATTTAGGGTTTTTTGCAAAAAAAACCATAACCTTTATTGTTTTTGTAAAAATACCCTTCATTTGGAAAATGTAAATCAATCTCCTCACCTCCAAAGTCACCCGTAAAATAGTCTAAACCTATATCGATGACGTGGCACTATGTGAAAAAACAAACAGAAATATTCTCCGTTCGGTTCCATTAATAAAAAATTAGTATTTTTATTAAATTAAATATAAAAATTTTGTTTTTTCTTGGTGAATTAAATTTTGTTTTTTCTTCTTATCTGATCATATATAGTAAAAGCGAAGTGAATTTTCGGAATAGAGCTCTCACGTTCACCCTTAACCGTAAAACTCGGTTTATCTTTTTTATATCGGTCTGATTTAAGTTTTTTCCTTACCAATTATCGATCGTAATCTCGGAATAGATATTCTTTGGCCGTTTTTTTTAATTGGGTTGCGATATCTTTATGCGATTTTCTTGCGATTTTCTTTTGCGATTTTCGGAAATTGTGTTGCGATTTTCTTCTGCGATTATCTATAATTGATTTTGATTTTTTGTTCCTTGCAATTATCTATAATTGGTTTCATAATTTTGTTCCCACGTTCATAATTTTTGTGAAACTCATTTAGTCCTTGTGTCGTCTAGCATTTTTTTTGTCTCCTTTTGACTTTACACGTATTTCTTTTACTCTGTTTATATTTTGTTCTGATTTGTTTTGATTTCTTGGCATCGTTGTTTTTTTTTTTTTGGGCATCTAAACTAATCAATGTTTTNATGGTGATCTACCTATCGGAGGTAAGTTTCTCACTTTCTGATTTTAAACAATCGAACACGTTTATGTTCTTCTTGTGCTTTGTTATCCTTGTGCTTTGTTATCAAAATCGATGATCATTTCAGCTTGTTAGTCATCGTCTATTTCTTTCGTTTATTGATCGTTATTTCTGATTATTATTATTCTCTTTTTGTACTTTGTAGGTGTTCGTCTTCTGGTATATTGTGTTTGTGATGGCTGTGAGAGGTTACTCATCTTTTACTGGTAGCTGTATATTTTATTCGTTTTTGCAATCTATTTTAATAATTCGTTTTTTATTTTAACGTCTTCCTGTTTTGCCATTCCATCTTCCTCGCTCAAGTTGATGATTCTTTGATGATTCTGCAGATGATCGGAGTAGCATTTTCCGGCTTTGGATGTCATCTAATCGTGTGTTTAGCGATAATCGGATTCTTTGATATTCAGACATCCCGTCAGTGTTTGTTTGGGATCGTAAGGATAAGCAGTGGAGGTCCCGTATCGTAGGTGCTCCGCCGCATTGTGTTGTGGAGACTTGCCAGGAACACGTAGTCGATTCTGACAAGTTGTGCATCTTTTTAATGGTTGCGAAATTTCTTGATTCCTTTTCATTCGTTTTTTTTTTGGGGTCAAGGTCTTCGGGTTTTGCCGTTTCATCTTCCAAACTCGAGTGATTTGTTCTCGGGTGATTCGGATGTTGTTGCTCTCAAACTGAGTAGTGTTCTTCGTTTTATTTTGTTTTTTGACAACCCTAAATCTCATTAGTCGCAATACTCTCTCTCTTTTTCTTTTTTTACGGCTTGCAATACTCTCTCTATGATCCCTAGTCCCCTATTGATAAGAGTTTCTTCTTCAACCTCGCAAGAATTTTGTTTCTAAAATCGATGACTATGTGCCGATCATGTAGTTTGTGAATTGCTCAATTAGTTGTAACTTTCTGAAACAGATTATGAAGCTGTGTATTGTGGAGTGCAGAAAGAGTGGGTTTCGTTAGGACACGATTGTAGTACGCTGGAAATCTGAGGATTGAAATCAACTTCAAGTTGCAAATGTTACATCTGATCCTGACTAGGTTTACATCTTCTTCCTTATGATGGATGGATAAGGACTTATATGTATCCCTGAGTGATCTTCATGTTGTTTCGTTGTAATTTGAGATTCTAAGGTTCATGTAAACGGACTTAGTACAAAGAATAAGACAATGGTCGGTGGCGTGGAACCAAAGAAGCATAGTGTTTGGTCCATGAAGATGGAGAAGAACAGAGCTCCAATGTGAAGTTTGTAAATGGAAGAATATATTGATGAAAGATTGAAACAGAGAACATTTGCAATAATGGACATAGGATTGAAACCGGAGGCACGTATTACCAAGGTGGAAAAGAGTTTGGCAAAATTAATTTTGTAGATTTGGGGAGCTGTAACATGGCTTTGTACTTTAAAAGTACGATGGATACCGTAGAAAAAAATAGACAATACAGTTAATAAATATAAAGATGATGGAGAAGGAGAGAGAAGAAGAACAAGAATAACAAAACCCGAATTCAGAAGACGAAGAAGAAGAAAACCCATAAGAAAAAGATGAAGAAAAAGAAGAAGTTAAAGACGATGAAGAAAAAGAAGAAAAACATGAAGAAGGGGAAGACGGCGAAGAGAATCTAGAAGAATAATAAGCTAGAAAAGACGAAGACAAAAAAGAATAAAAATCAAAAGATATAGAAGGGGAGAAAGAAGAAGAAGACGAAGCTGATGAAGAAGAAGTCGGAAAGGACGAGGAAGATGACGAATACAAAGAAAAAAATAAAAACCATAAGAATAATAAGGAGACGGATTAGACGAAAACGTTGAAGTAGAAGAAGGAGAAGTATAAGAAAACTGTATAGATCACAAAGTGGAAGGAGAAGACAAGGGAAAATAAAACCAAAAGGCGGAGTAATTCAAAAGCAAAACACATTCTCTTCATGGTCATACTTTTGACTACTTTGTTTTAGAGTTTTCAAATGATAACTATACTTTTACTTTAGAGTTAACTGGAAGTGTGTTTTAGCTAAAACTAAATATCGTGAACCAAAAGTCAAAATTCTGAAAATAACTAAATGTTTGAAATTGTGTCTCAATACATTAAACGATCAGTATAGAAGGACTTAGTGGACTGTTGAGCTTAATTTTGGCGGGTTACCTTGATTGAACAATTATGTTGTTTAGGTGGTTGGATAAATAGGTAAATTATTTTTTAATTAACTGATCAATAATGTAAAATTCTTTTATTCCTTTTGATCTTTTTGAGACTTGTGTTGATATTTGAGATTGTACTTGATAATCACCAAGACGTACATGTTATTTATCAAAATCAATAAATTTAGAGATGAAACTTAATATGGTATCAAAACTACCAAAGGGTTTGTTTACATACGCTATAAAATTATGGTTTTGTGCCTGCACTTGCAAGAATAATTAAGTATGTATAAAAAATATTTCTAACAATCGGAAAATTTCCTTGATGCTGATAAATATGCATGTATAATATATTTGGGAGTTTATTAATGACATTAACAGAAAACAAATCGTGTCTAGATTCATTAAACGGTATAGAATGATTCAGTTGACAAACCTACCAGATGGATTGCTTACTTACGCTATGATATTGTGGCTTCGTGCCCGCGCTTGTGAGAAAGATAAGAACCAGACAAACAATTCCCGTAAAATGGGGAGAGAGTTCCAGTTACGGAGAACGAAGAATTAAAATATTCCATAAACATAATGTATATAAATAATGACTAATTTAGAGATAAAACTTAACATGGTATCAAAGTTACCAAATAGATTGTTTACCTACGGTCTTATACCATAGTTTTGTGTCCGCGCTTGCGAGAAATATAAGAATCAACAAGAAAAAGGACAATTTCGGCAAAACAGGAAGATATTTCCAGCTAGGGAGAATGAAGAATTAAAATAATCCATAAACTTAATGTATACAAATAATGGCTACTTTAGAGATGAAACTTAACATGATATCAAAGCTACCAAATGGATTGTTTACCTACGCTCTGATACTATAGTTTTGTGCCCGTGCTTGCGAGAAAGATAAAAAAGAGGAAGAAGAATCAGACAAAGCACAAGTGGAAGAAGAAGAAGAAGACACAACATGAGAGGAAGAAGAAGTAAGACGATAATGAAGATGAAAGAAAAGAAGGAGGAATAACAAAATCGAAAGATATATAAGAGGAAGAAGAAGAAGTAGAAGTTGAACATGATGAATAAGAAAAAGGAAAATACGAGGAAGAAGAAAATCCGACAAATGAATAAGAGGAAGCAGAGAAAGACGAATTCAATGAAGAAGAAGAAGAAGAAGAAGGAAAAGATGAAGAAAAGAAAAATAAAAATCAGAAAAAGAATAAGAATAATAATAAGTAGGAAAATACGAAGACGTTATGGGATAAGAAAGAGAAGAAAAACTGTAAGAAGAAGAAAAAGAAGACAAATGCATTGAAATGGGAAAAGGGAGAAGAAGGCGAATAAAAACCGGAAAAAGAAGAAGAAGAAGTCGGAGAAGAAGAAGTTGAAGACGATGAAAAAGAATAAGAAAAATACGGAAAAAACGAAAGATAAAGAATAGGAAGAAGAATATAACAAAGCAAAAGACGAAGAAGAAGAAGACAAATCAGAAGAGGAAGAATGAGTAGATATAGAAGACGATGAAGATGAGGAAAGAGAAGATGAGGAATAAGAAAAGCGAAAGATAAATAATAGGAAGAAGAAGAAAAAGAAGAAATATTAGTCGAAGACGATGAAAAAGAAGAAGGAAAGGACGAGGAAGAAGAAAATAAAAAGATGGTTAAGAGAGAGAAGAGGAAGACGAAGTCGATGAAGAAGAAGACGGAAAAGACGAGGAAGCATACCGAAGAAAAGAAAAATAAAAATCAGAATAAGAAAAATTAGGACAAGACGAAGATGTTGAAGAATAAGAATGAGAAAAAGATGAAAAATTTGAAGAAATAAAATCGAAAGAAGAAGAAGAAGACAAAGGTGTTGAAATGTGAGAAAGAAGAAGACGAATATAAAACGGGAGAAAAATAAGAAGAAGAAATCGAGGACCATGAAAAGAATAAGAAACATGCAAAGAAGAAAAAATACTAAAAAGTAAAGAAGAAGAATTAGAAGTCGAAGACGGTGAAGAAAATGAAAGAAAAGATGAGGAATAAGAAATCGAAAGATAAAGAAGAAGAAGAAGAAGAAGAAGAAGATGAAGAAGAATGAAGAAAACTTAAATGGCTTATAATTTCTATCTAACCGAAGTTAAACCAAATAATTGATCCAAAAACCAATAAATTCTTTTGTCTGGTTTAAAATATATAATCAAATTCAAATTGAAATATAATTAGAGCTAAACCACATCAAAAAAAAATTATTATTATTAATATGTTTGGAATTACTAAACTATTCCAATAGTAAAAAGAAGAAAAAACCAAAGAAAAATAATAAAATCTAGCAATTTTGGCCACAAATCGTCATGTGCAAATTACAAACATAGAAGTTGGCTGCGTGGTTTGGATTTAGTTGTGACGCAATATTTTCACAGAGAACATTTTATCGATAAAGAAAGATGGTTTGGACGTGGTGGTATTGTGTACTTTATAGTTGCCAAGTCTTGGACGACATTAATTTGATGTTGAAGATTTTCTTCATTCTTTTATTAGAATAGTCAAAAGTGATAAAATTGAATTAAATTTTTACTTCTTTTGAACTAAATTACTTTCAAACAATAATTTATAACCTTTATCAGAATTAACACTACACATGGTGGGATATGATTTGGAGGATATGATTTGATTTTCCTTTGTTTTGGTTTTATGGCTATTTTAGATACTATTTTGGATTTGAATCTATATAAATCTAATTGGCGAACTAAAGTCGAACATTGACTTTCAAGAAGATGAAGAAGAAGTTTTTCTTAGAACATTAACTTTCAAGACAAGAAACCAAAATTAAACCTATCTATGGTACGTAATTTAAAATATGCTTGTACCATATACGGAGAACATTTTTGAAGAAGAAAAAGAAGAACATGTGGATGATTATCGAGGAAGAAATAAATGTGAAATTTGAAGCTATTGATTTCGTGTTGGTGAATTGACATGGTTCATAGTTTTGTATAAGAGGATTATCCGGTATGGGTGAAACCGTGGAAGAGAACGCCCAAATATACATTTGAGAAGCAACGATATGATGCTAAATACCGTGATGAACTGTAAACTAGAGAAACAAATGGTGGTTGTAGAATTTGCAAATTGTGGAGATCCAACAGTTTTAGGAACTTCACAATGGGAAGCGTTCTACATCTAACTCAAATGAGGTGGTGAAGGTAATGTGATGGTTTTCACCTCTCCTACGGGAATAGAGACAATTAAACATAAAACATCTAGAAAATTACCAAAATTTCCCGTTGTTATTGTGTTTGCTATGACGATAAATAAAAGCCAGGGTCAGACTTTGCAAAAGGTTGGTTTGTTTTTTCCTAAGATATTATTCTCACATGGTCAACTTTATGTTGCTGTTTCTAGGGTTACATCGAGAAAATGATTGAGGATTTTAATAACCGATCAAAAGGGGAAGCCACAACGGAAGACAATGAACGTTCTTTACAAAGATGTTTTTCAAAGCATTTTCACGTCCTCATGTTTGGTTTAGTTTAGGCTTTTATCGGATTTTATAAGCGTAGTTGGGGTTTTTTTCTTTGAGTTCTTTGTATTAGTTACGGTTTTAGTTTTAATACCTTTATTTGACTTTCATATGTTTCGATATCCTTTATGTGTTTTTAATTAATATTTGCCTTAGAACCGATGTCATACTCTCTAATACGAATGCTCATTTCTTTGTTTATATCTTCAAACTGCATTCTAATTAGCATATTCTCAGTGTATTTTTTCGATCTATGTTTTTTTTGTTCGTTTACTTTAGATTGCTTTAGTTTGTTTCGATAAATCTGTTTTAAGCATATCGAATTGAGATCAATAAACACATTTCGATTCAGCATCCATAAAACTTGGAATTGCATAATTAAGGTTTATGGATGGAGCTCTCTGTCCGCGCAAGGCGCGGGCTACACACCTAGTTAACACAGAAATCAAACTCTGCATCATCACCATATGTTTTATGTTTCACAATCATAAACTTTAAGGCTTGTTTAATTGAATCCACGATGACCACACATCAAGTACCAAATCAAAGTCCATGTCTAAATGAATGAAAAGGAAGAAATCAAATCTAAGTACATATCCGATTGTTGATGAGCTTGATCTCTCTTTCTCTAAACTCTTGATCTCTTTTCTCTCTGCCGTTTCTGTTTCCTGAATTTGAGTTTCTAAATCGAACCATACAACCGAACCATACAACTACAATCGGTAGTTTTAAGAGATTCGGGTCTGGTTCTGGTTCTGGGAAAAGATCATCGGATTTCGTACACAGAGGAGTAAAATGAAGATTTTAAATTTGAGAAACAAAAACTTTTGTTTAAAAAATAATTCGAATAAAATATATTTTTTTAATTAGTTATGACATTTTTCAGTGTTAAATGATAATTTGGTGCTCAATGTGTACAAAATCGATTTGGTGCATGAACAAAAAGCATTCACAATTCTCAAGATATTTAAAGCAAGGGGCATGAACATGAGCGAACGCTCTAGCAATTGTAACAAATCTTCGAAGCATATGTAGCAACCGTATTATCCCGAGGCAACGAGACGTATCAGACTTTCACCAGGATATATGTTGTCACCTCGAGTATAGAATATTCCGATATTCGGGGCTCGGCACCATTACAATTCGGCGGTTAATCTCGATCTCGATGACTTCTACTTTGTCACGATCACTCCTGAATCTGACGAGCTGGGGGGCAAACTGTTGGGGTTGGTTTTCACCCGCTCGAGATTAACACTTCAAGACAACGAGGCATACTGACCCGAAGTGATTGGAAAACCCGAGCTGAAGCATGACAACCCTAGGTAGCCCTCTTTAGACGTCTCGCCTCGTCTAAAAGAATAGAGCTGAGGCGAGGCCGAGATAATAACATTTCCCGACTAAACCAAGGCCAAACCAAGATAAGCTGAAGCCGTTTTGCCCAAAAGGAATGCCCGAACCCATCAGAACGCAAGTGGGCCGAGAGAAACGTTTATGGGCCCATACACAAAATATCCACCAACTCATTTGGGCCGAGTTACAAGCTCATATCGCCAATTACCTTAGCCAGAGCTCAAGTCGGTGGCCGCATGAAGCAAAAAGGAAATATTCTTCTTATTTATGAGATGCTCGCTAGTATAGATAGATGCTCGCTATTGTAAATTATTTTTTTGAACGTGTATATTTAAATAATTTTCAAATTTTAATTAATTGAATAATTAATGTTTGGAAGTAGGGATAGCAAGGAAATTGGAAAAAAATTAAATTTCTCATTTAATAAAAGGCAATCGGATTAATAATATATATTATTAATTTACATAATTGTTTTTATTTAAAAATAAATGAATTGTATTTTATTATAGATATTATAAACTAAAATTAAAATATAATATTGTAATTCTTTCTTAAAGATATTTTCGGAATTTTGCACAAAAATATATGTTTGGCAACATAAATAAAAAGAAGGGAATAGTAGTTATCCATGATATGAATATATTTATATGCATTTTTTCTTGTTTGGACACAAAAAATGTCTCTGTTTTAATAGATTACTAGATTTTCACCCGCGCGCCGGCGCATAATTTTTTTATAAAAAATTTAATGCAATATTTTCATATCATGGTCAGACCAGTCGGTCCAGTTATAGCTCAAAAACCTGGATCCAGACAACAATTCAGTTCTGTTATAGCTATAAAACCCAATATTATAAAATCCAATAAAATCCGTAAAAACTCAGCAAATAACTGTGAAATGGACATATTAATCGTTTATCCGAACGGATCATGGTTCCGTAATAAATCAATCAGAGGGTTTTATTTATTATTTTTATTGAGTCATTCAGATTTTACATTCTGGTACTTTATAATCTTCTTCCGTTTGTGAATAATACTTTATCAAAAATAATAATAATTACTTTGTCAGTTAGACATAGCTTTTTTAAATATATCTTAGTGATTTGTTAGTTTTTATACTTATATATATATATGTGTGTCGTGTATATATATAATTTCATTAATTGTTGATTGCGGTCGGACCACATCAAACCGGGTTAACATATGGACTCGGTGGCTCGAAGGACTCTTTGGTTTGCTTCCTGTGTCAGATTTCTAAATAATTATTTAATGTATTAAAATAAATTTTATACCATAAATTTTCTTATGATTTAAGTTAGAATCATAAAATCTAACATAATTTAAACAAATTTTGTTTGATATTTTCAAGTTAAAATCTCTAAAATCTAATATGATTTTTATCCGAGTTAAAATTTTAATCCACATTGAGGGCGAGTGATGATAAGCTCAAATTAATACCCTAAAATTACTAAAGCTTTGTCGATTGTAATACTCAGAGATCAAATCCACATAGACTCATGGAAACACACAATAGATTGTATAAGTGAAAATTAAGCTAAGTGATCAATGGAATTGAAAGCAAATACGTAAATTAAACGAGTTGTGATTTGATTGGAAGAAAGATAGGTTCATGGTATTTCTCAGGAAATCAATGAATGCAGATAAACTAACCAATCGGGGTTCAGGTTATGCACGGTTCTTGAACTCAAATCACTAAAGTATAATTAACCAACTCTCGTTGCGAGAATTATCTAAGTCTAAATCATTGAATTCCAAATCTCTTTGCGAATCCTAAAGTCTAAACCAACTTTTAGTTCAAGTTTGATTTGTTCACAAAACAACTAAACCAAATATCTTTGCGAATAGTTATTTTGCTCACCCTAAGTTCTATCAGGTTTCTCAATTACACTCTCGTGCCTAATCGATTAACTTAAGATCTAAGTTCTAGGTGATCAATCCAGAATTAGCCTTGAGAATAACCTAAGGTGAAGAACTAATTCAGATTATGAACCCTAAATAATAAATCAACCTTTCAAAGAAATCCCTTATGAGAACCCTAAACCTAACAGGAGGTCTACTCAGACATGGAGATTGAAACAATAAACATGACTGAATAAATCCTTAAATAAATAATAAAGAAGAGAGTAGAACAAGGGTTCAAAATCTTCTCTCGGAAGAACATAGTTTCAGACTTGTCTCCCTCAAAAGCTCTCTCACAAAAACCAAAAGTAGAATAAAGCGTGTATCCAGCGTAGCTAACAGACTGGTTGAAAAACCTAATAAATATCCTAAGTCACGTTTTGGGGCTTCTTGTAAATAATAAAGTCTTCTGGGGCAATTTGTAGTTTCTTAAATCTTCATAAGAGTCGCGATCCTTCTGTTTCTTCGATGGGTATCGACCGATACCGTAAGTGTATCGATCGATACTCATGCATCAAATCGGCGTCTCAGCTACAAGATCTCTGTTTGGCTCCAAAAAGCTCCAAAATGCTTCGATATCTCCAATTATGCTCCAAACGTACCTAAAACCTGAAAAGACTCCAAAATACTAGAAAAACTCTATAAAAAGGACTTATATCATGGCCTAAAACGGGTAAAAACCATGATATATCAACTCCCCCAGACTTAGCCTTTGTTTGCCCTCAAGCAAAACTGAAAACTAAACCAGAGAAAGAAGTTTGAAAACACGGAGACTCACCTGTTCTTGAAACATCGCAATGACCCTTTTCCTAAGCACCCAAATGTCACCTAACCAACTCCAGATCTAACAACCATGTACTTCTCCGTAGACATTCGCAGCTTCCCTGACTCCACACATTATCTCACAGCATTGACCTCTTTTCCACTCCTCAAGGTGATTGCATTGATGTGTGCCCTTGGGTTTTCTCCTTTCCCTGCAAGAAAACCTTTCTGCCTTTTCACAGCCTCTGAAGTCTGAGCAACTTGAGTTTCCAGCTTTTTCTGATGAATACCGAGAGCTTCGATATTTTCACTCAGATTTTTGTACATAGTATCCATCTTCCCATTGAAATCCACTGTTATCTGGTGCTGTCCTTAAACCAGCTGTTCAAGCATAGACTCAATCTCGCTCTCTGGGGTTTTAGCAGGTCTAGGCTGATAAGATGAAATCCCATAGTTCCTGGTATAACCACTGTTCTGGAAAGGTTTCTGGCCAAACTGATTTGACCCTCCTTGCTGAGAATTGTTGTTGAAGTTTCGGTTGTTGTTGTATTGATTTTTCTGAACTTGAAAACTAGAGCCACCAATGTAGTTAACATCTTCCACTTCATCCTCATTGAATACCTCAACATCTCCAGCAAAGTGAACAGCCTTCGTCGTCTTGCCCATCAAAAGGTTGTGCATAAAATCTAACTTAGCTTGAACCTCAGCAATCTGCAAACCTTCCATGCCACCGGCTTGCTTCTTACGCTCCATATCTGCATTCTTGGTACCATTGCTCGATGCCAAGTTCTTAATCAGCACATGAGCGTCCTCAGGATACCTGGTGTTGAAATTTCCATTGTTCGCAGCATCCAAAGCCATATGATACCTCCAATCAATCCCTCTGAAGAAAAGACCCAGCAGCTGAACGTTAGTGAACCCATGATGTGGACAATCCCTCTGATACGACATGAATCTGAGCCAAGCAGCCTTAAATGCCTCCGTCGGTCCCTGAGAAAACAGGGAAATCTTATTCCCGAGCTCCTCGTATCGTGCATCATCATAGAAGTTGTTCGGGAAGGCATTCTTAGTCTCTTCCCAAGTAGTCATTGATCCAGCTGGCAACTGCTTCAGCCAGTAAGCTGTATCCCCACCAAGAGAGTATGGGAAGAGCTTACAGAAGATGTAATCATAGGATACTCCATCGCATTTGATGCTTGTAACCAAATCCTCAAACCTCTCAATGTGATCCATAGGGTGTTCATGAGAAAGACCATGAAAAGGGTGCTGACCCACAAGAGTGTAGTAAGCAGGCTTCAACTCAAAGTTGTTTCTTTGAAAAGTAGGAGGGAGAATCGCAGATCGATTTGCATAAAACTGATCACGTCTGTTGTACTCACCAATAGTTCTACCGCGACCAACCACAACATTCCCTGCATTCGCAACATTCCCAACGACGATCTCCTCAACAACAGGAGGAGGTGGAATGATGTTCCCCTCTCCATCCAATCGTTCCCCTCTCCATCCAATCGTTCCCCTCTTTCATTACACGATTGACCCTCTAGGTCTCTGTAAGCACCAGCTCCATTTTGAACCAAAACCACTGGATTGTTGTTCATCTATGCTGGCTTCTTTGCTCTTCGGTTTGTGCGTTCCAAAAGTGCTAGCTGCTCGTTTGACAGATTAACTAGCGGAGTGTTCTTGTTCCTTCTGGTTTCACGAATAGGCATGCACCCTGAAAACAAAAGTCAAGAACGTAAATAACACAAAAATTCATGACATGTTGATATATCATGGTTTTTACCCTGTTTAGACCATGATATAAGTCCTTTTCTAGAGTCTTTACTGTATTTTGGAGTCTTTTAGAGTCTTTTACAGGTCTTAGCACGTTTGGAGGATTATTGGNAATTTGATAAGCTCAAATTAATACCTTAAAAGTACTAAAGCTTTGTCGATTGTAATACTTAGGGATCGAATCCACAGAGACTCACGGAAACACACAATAGATTGTATAGGTGAAAATTAAGCTAAGTGATCAATGGAATTGAAAGCAAATACGTAAATTAAATGAGTTGTGATTCGATTGGAAGAAAGATAGGTTCATGGTATTTCTCAGGAAATCAATGAATGCAGATAAACTAACCAATCAGGGTTAAAGTATAATTAACCAACTCTCGTTGCGAGAATTATCTAAGTCTAAATCCTAGAATTCCATATCTCTTTGCGAATCCTAAAGTCTAAACCAACTTTTAGTTCAAGTTTGATTTGTTCACAAAACAACTAAACCAAATCTCTTTGCGAATAGTTATGTTGCTCACACTAAGTTCTATCAGGATTCTCAATTGCACTTTCGTGCCTAATCGATTAACCTAAGATCTAAGTTCTAGGTGATCAATCCAGAATTAGCCTTGAGAACAACCTAAGGTGAAGAACTAATTCAGATTATGAACCCTAAATAAAAAATCAACATAGCATTCAAAGAAATCCCTTATGAGAACCCTAAACCTAACAGGAGGTCTACTCAGACATGGAGATTGAAACAATAAACATGACTGAATAAATCCTTAAATAAATAATAAAGAAGAGAGTAGAACAAGGGTTCGAAATCTTCTCTCGGACGAACAGAGTTTCAGACTTGTCTCCCTCAAAATCTCTCTCACAAAAAACAAAAGTAGAATAAAGCGTGTATCCAGCGTAGCTAACAAAGTGGCTGAAAAACCTATTAAATATCCTAAGTCACGTTTTGGGGCTTCTTGTAAATAATAAAGTCTTCTGGGGCAATTTGCAGTTTCTTAAATCTTCATAAGAGTCGCGATCCTTCTGTTTCTTCGATGGATATCGACCGATACCGTAAGTGTATCGATCGATACTCATGCATCAAATCGGCGTCTCAGCTACAGGATCTCTGCTTGGCTCCAAAAAGCTCCAAATGCTTCGATATCTCCAATTATGCTCCAAACGTACCTAAAACCTGAAAAGACTCCAAAATACTAGAAAGACTCTATAAAAAGGACTTATATCATGGCCTAAAACGGGTAAAAACCATGATATATCAAGCGACAATTTTTTTATATATGTTTTATGGTTTTTTATATTGTATGGAAATATATAATTATGATATGACATGTATGATTTAAAATTAATTATTTTAGCTATCCAATTTTTGTGATCTATTTTGTAAACTTTGTTATTATCTGAATTTAGATTATTACATAATCAATCTATATATTTATGAGTGTTAAAATATTAACCCGTTTTTTTAATCTGCCTCAAATCAGCCTAGTACATTGGATATTTTGACAAACAAATCCATAAAAGATGGTGATTATAAAAAGGCATTTTTGCAAAAATACCCTACAATTTGAAGTCAAAACTAAAAATGCCCCCTTCCTCTCCTCTTTTTCAGAATCCCACGAATTATCCTTTAAGAATCTGGGTATTCACGCAAATACCATTCCTCAGACTGCTGTTAGAGTCTAACGTTTTTTTCAAAAGACAAAAAAATTTCAGATCTAACTTAATTACGGAAATGCCATTGCCATCATTGCCATCAATTCTCAACCTCCACGACATCCATCATCATCGACGAGTTAATGCAGCAACTAACCCATTTTTTCGCCATTAAAGCCCAATAATAGAGCTCGGGCTTCCTTTTCGCGAGTTCTCTTCTCCGATTTCTCCCATTTCCCCTCGATTTTCCGATTCAAACTTACCGAAATCATTTTTTATGGCATAAAAACGGCAAAACACGACTGGGCTTGCGGGATTTCGGTGATATTAGACGTTCTGGGCGCTCGACGAGGGTGAAAACAAACTTTAAACGGATATAGGTAAGAATTTTTGCATATCGTCGATTTTCAGATCTGAGTTGTATACTATGACTGCTTTAGAAGTCTGATGAAACCCACATGGTCAACGAGAGGGTAGTTTTGCCATTGACTTTTAAATACTCATATTAAAATTGAAGTCTAGTAATTTTCTTTGAAAACAAAAAAATCAAGAAAAATCCTGTAATCGAGGCATAGGGTAGTTTTGCAATTGACCGAAAACTTGACTTTTTATTCAGACTTCATATCCAGTATGAAGGAAAAATGAGTGACTTTGACCGGAAGTTGACTGTTTTTTCAGACGGAAT
>PKML01043779.1:16545-50981 GCA_002933935.1 Eutrema yunnanense
GGGCTTACAGAGAGTCATTAATTGGGCCAATAATATTGCAAGCCGTTTGGCCTCGGTAAAAACCCATCTTCGCAAAACCCAGTGGGATAAAAACGAAGGTTGGGAAAAGAGCACCAAACGACTTACAAACCCAACTAATGACCTTCCTTGGGCCTAAGTCATCTCTGGTGAAGTGAAATCGACCATAGATAAGTGGGCCACGAGCCTGGGCTTGATGAGTGGCCACTTAGTGTTATCGGCCAGCAAAGGATCCAGCCGATATGTCTTCAGTGTTTGGACGTTCTGGTCCGAATGGTAAGGATTCTTGGGCTGATCTTTAGTGTTCTGGAAACTAGACTCAAAGAGCTTCAAATCCATATGTGGATCGCCTTCTGGATCGTCCGGGATCATGAGTGGATCCTGCTTCAAAGAATCGGCCCAATAACTGCTCGCAAATGGGCTTAGCGGACTAGTGTCCGTCTTGAAGAAACCTTCTTGTCTGAGCTGGTCCATGAACATGTTGAACTTCTTTTCCATGTCCCTGCTCCTGGTTCTAGTCACTGGTCCACTTGGTACTAGTGGTGCTTGTATGACTTGGGTCGTTGACTCGATGTCCTCATCAGAGGCGGATCCGAGTCAATGGTCACGCGTTCATTTCGATGGAGACATGTATAATCTGAAAATGCAATTTTCTTATCAGACTTCTTGTGCAGTCTGATTCGTCTTTATCAGATTTCAATTGTAGCCTGATTTTTATCAGACTTCTATTGCAGTATTGTTTTCACTTGCGTTAACCGCGTTCACTTTGTTGGAGAAAGGTACAACATAAAGACGAGCAACATTGCCGAAACTATAAACTCCGTAGTCAAGAAGGCAAAAGGATATCCTATCTCTTTCCTTTTAAAGTTCATACAAGAGAAGCTAGGGACGTAGTTTTGTAAAAGGCGGCTAGATGCATTGAGCCTCACAACAAAATTTAGCCGAGGAGTTGAATATTTGATGGCTATTCGTGAATATTATGCGGACTTCATGACGGCGGAACGCGTTGATGGGTATTGATTTGTTGTTAAGGGGGGACATAGGGATTGTGTAGTCGACTTGCAAAACCGAATGTGTGAATGTGGTGTGTGGGATTACGAAAAGATACCTTGTTCACATGCAATCTACGCTGCACCAGAACTTGAGCTACACCCATATACGCAGCCATGCCCATCATACGGTAGGGACTATCTGTTTCAAGCATACGCAATGAACATCCTTCTGAAGAACTGTGCTATGAAAGCTCCTAACACCGTACGTGTCCTTCCCCCTCATAATCCTTGTCCTCCTGGAATACCTCAGAAGTCGAGGTGGCAAACTTGGCTAGAAATTGCCAAGACAAAGGGCAATAAACCACGAAAGCTTCCCAAGCAATATACTTGTTCTAATTGCAAACAACCAGGCCACAAAAAACCAAATATTGTAAGCTAAATCACCTTACACTCACCTGTTTTATAGTTTTTTTCATCTATCTACTGTATATGAGAAGCTACTGTCTTTTTCGGTGGAGACAGGTAACCAAACCTGAGAAGGATTAGATCTGGTGGAAGTCTGATGTACTGACGAATGCAATTTAGAAGTCTGATAGAGAAGTCTGAAGAAAGTATGAGAGGAGTCTATTGGTGTCTTTCCAGTACAATATTTCGTTTCCAAGTCGTTTTTTAAGTTGTCTAAGTCCAAGAACTTGTGTTAATTGTTGGTTGTTGTTGTTGGCTTAAACTTAATTTGTAGTACTTATGTGTTTGCTGCATCTCGTCAAGTCTAAATAAGTCTTAAGAAAATCACACCCTTTCCAAACTGCAATATAAGTCTAATAACAGAAATTCATTACAAAAGATAGAAATAGAAGTCTGACACCAGACTTATATAGAAGTCTTAAACCAATTACCCTAGAAATACCCTACCTATGCCCAACACGCTTTTGACATCACAATTGGCATGGCACAAAAAATTCCCGCAGAAAGTGAGCCAAAAGATGGATGAATTTTTCTTACATCTACAAAAGATAAATATATGCAAGAATACATTGCTCTCGGGAATCCAAAAGTTAAAGAGGAACTCTACTTCACCGGTTCGTAGACGTGTAGCAATTCATTCACGGTGTCGGTACGAGCCTCTACACCTGTTCGGCAGAGCTTAGTTAATATCTCATACGCAAGCTTCTCTCGGCAAGTGTTTATGTTCTTATCACACATCCACTTCGGAAACGGTATCCCAAGAGAATGGAACTCAATGAACTTCAAACAAAACACCCCACAATCACCTGTCTGGATGTTTTGGAGAAGTTCCGGGCTCCTTACAATCGTGTAGGTGTATCGCTCAAAGGGATAATTCCACCTATCATCTACTGGGGCCAAACAATGCATCACGAAGGGAAAGATCTAACATATAGGTGCCACTGCTGCTCCTACCACCTCATCGGTTTTCGGTCCAATGATGATCACTACAAGAAAACACAGTTTTTGTGACTATTTTTTGCGACTACTTTTTTTAGTCACAAAAAAGAGGGACGATATTGTGACTGATTTGCGACTACTCATAATGCAGATGCATAATAGTCACAAATTANAGATGTAATCAATTTCCAGCCCCCAAGTCTTGTTTGATTTCAGGAATAAGGGTAGTTCACCAGTATGGTAATCCCATACACCAGCTGGCAGCGTCCTTGCCGTGGGCATCACATTTTCTCCTTCGCCGCTCTTCACAAAATGATCATAATGTTTCTTCCACAAATTACCCAGCTGTGTGTCAATGAAGGTCAGCCTCTCGAACCTGAACCATTCTGGGTGTTCGTGTTGTCGAAGCCTCATCAGATCAATCCCGGCATCTATTTGCTGCATTCAGTCAACATTGTGCAAAAAATGTCAGACTTAAACAGAAGTCTAAAGAAACTCTAAAAGAGAGAACACCAATGTCAGACTGCAAAACAAGTCTGAGAAAAGAAATTCTTTCACCAGACTTGAAAAGAAGTCTGACACCAGACCTCTAAAGAAGTCTGAAGGAAATCTAAAAGAGATAACAACAATGTCAAACTGCAAATCAAGTCTGAGAACAGAAAATCATTAAACCCGACCAGATTATATACTAACCGTGTCATGCAGCCATTCCTTGGGGGTGCGCAGATCGTAGTACCAGGATAGGGATGTGTTCGCCTCCCTCTTCGAATAACCCCTACAGAATATATTACGCGTGTTAGACATCGAGCTAATTATTCTAGAATATAGGTAGAGTGTGACGACATACGGCAGTTTTTTGACGTGATCATTAAGTGTCTTCACTTCCGTCCTGGTTGCTGGAGCAGAAGGATCATATGTCGGTGTGATCTGCACTTGGGTTGAGCTCTTTCTCTCTTTCTTATCCTGCTCTTTCTGTTTGAGTTCTTGAGCCTTTTCCTTTGCATAAGCTCCAACAGCTGCCTGCTTAGTGTCTTGTTTCGACATATATGCAGCATCGAAGTTTACGCCCGTGGCCGCCTTATCGACGATAAGAACACTCTGTTTGCTGCCCACGACACTACTCTGCATTTATAAAATAAAAAAAATCCACCTCCGTCAGACTGCAATAAAAGTCTAAGACAAATAATCTAACACTATCCACGCCACCTACAAACCGCAATATAAAGAAGTCTGACATAGATTAAAATAACATCAAAATCAGACCTAAATCTCAGTCTAATACCAGATAACCATGTTCACATCATATACAACAACAAAGCGAAATAACTAGTTTTAGTTGCACATAGGTTCAGGTTTTTACAAACAACTATCACACTTATACTGCATATTAAGCAACAACTTTTTCCTTAAGTCTTCGACTACTTCTTCTTTCTTGAACATTTTTTGGTAGAGGGTTTGGGACACTAACCCCAACATCCACCACAGTCTTAATCTTGGCCTCAGACGGTTGGGCAGGGTTGTCTTCAGCCAGGGCTTCCTTTGCATCCTCTACCGCTGAAGCTTCTTTTTCAGATCTTTTTTGGTCTGCAACTTCAACAACCGCGGTAGGCTTAGGAGGCTTCACAACAATTTTTTTGGGTGTAATATTCTTCCGCGGAGCCTTTTTGCGTTTCCCCGCCCCAGCCACACCACCATCTTCACCACCATCGACGCCAGCTCGGCCACCATCTTCACCACCCTTAGACTTCCAACCATCACCACCATCAGACTTCTTATCACCACCATCATCAACCTTACCACCATCATCAGACTTCTTCTCAACACCACCATTAGACTTCTCAACACCAGATTTCCTCCTCTTTTCTCCCCTTAACAACCTAACTTCCTTCTCAAGTTCATTCATCTTCTCACCCACCTGATTAAAACCTTCTTTAACAAGACCAAAAAGTTCATTCATCTGAGAACCCACCGAGTTGATCAAGTAAACAACATCACCACCATCATCACCGCCTTATTTTGCTCGCTTCTTATCATCTTCAACATTCTCACCATCATCATCAACAACCTTCCTCTTAACACCCTTTCCCTTGGCCTTCTTCAGACCACCCTCATACTTAACCACCTCAGACTTAATAAGGGGCACCTCTTTCTTGACAATGGCGAACACACCTTCAGACTTCCAGTGTTTAAAACTCCACCTCCAAGGGCGCTCAAACTCACCCAACATTGCTTTCACAATGTTCACAACTTTCTCATCATCCTCACCATCGTCCCACCGGGGGAACATGTCCTCAAATCCTTGATGACGAAGTTGGTGACGCGGGTCTGCAAGTACAAGTCAACGAGCAAAATGTATATTAGTATGTAAAAAATAAATAAAATCTACCAGACTGCATATCCCGTATGGTACAAAGTTTCAGACTTCAAAAAAGGTCTGACTTCAATATTTCAGACTTCAAATTCAGTCTGGCAACAACTTTCAGACTGCAAATTAAGCCTGAGAAAAATTCAGACTTCAAAATTAGTCTGATAACTTATCAGACTGAATTTGCAGTCTTATATAGAGCAATCAAAGGTGAATTTTAAGGAAAAAAGGTCAGTAAAATACATGCTTGCGCAACTCTAAATCGACTTTCTTACGATTCCTTGATCCTTTGTAAGCCAAGAGCGGTGGGGCTGGGTTATCTTGCAAGTGCATTCCATAAAGCGTAGCAATCCCGGGACAGGCCCAATATACCCATACGTTCAAGACCTCAGCGAAGCCCTCAACCTGATAGTTTTTGTCATCTTAGAGTTTTTTGTTTGCCTCTGTTTTGACAGAGTCTACCAAGATTTTGAAGGCCAGTCTTCCCCATGGGTATGCTTCTAACGCCCCTGGAGACAGCAGTAGCTTAGTCATGTCAGCCCTTGCGGAAATTGACCAGTGTTGAGCCTCAATGAAGCTCGTGTAGATGGCTAGGTAGCCCAACCAAATCCTATCTTGCCGTTCCCAGCCTCGACATCTGTTGCAAGCGTCCAGTAACTGAAAATAACTTGGCCCTACCTCGAAATCCAGCCCAATAAGCTCCCACATTGCTCTCATATCGGCTGTATACTCAACCTCCGGGTACTCTAGATTCTCAACATAGTCGCAATTGAGTTCGGTTATCTGTTGAAACTCATGGAGGGAAAACCTCACCGGTTGAAGGCCAAGAAGACACCGAAGCTCATGCTTCTGATCTACCTCTAGTTGCATAGTAAGCATGTAGTGCACCATCCTTGAACACCATACGAAGTTCATCTCATGCCACTTCACAAAAACCCCAAAGGATGAGTTGCGAAGCACTTCCCACTCATCATCATCCAGCGCTTCTTGGAGAGCGTCCATGAGATCTCTCTTACCGCTGAAGTAGTGTATGCTTTTGTCTGGTTGAGGCTCATACCCGATTGTGAACATACTTGGAGGGAATTCACGTTCTGCCATTATGTCTAAAACCTGCATCAACCACAACCAGGCTCCATTAGCAGTCTGAAAACTTAAAGACAGACGTCATATGCAGTCTGACTACTCAAATTCAGACTCTATTTGCAGTCTGACAAAATATGTCAGAGTTAACTACGAAGGCTATTCATGAAGTAATCGGACGAATCCCAAAAATCCACAGAACACAATACAACTCAAACCCAAAGATCTAAACATTATTGCTCAATTTGAATCTTTTACCCTCTATGGAAGACTTGAAGGAGCGGTGACAACGGCGAGGAGAGAGAAACCAGATCTGGAAATAAAAAAAGACAAGAGTTCAACGGTGAGTTCTAGAAATCAGTATCGAGAAGGTGACGGTTTGCGGCGAAGAGAGGAGTATAAGAATCTTACTGTCGAAGGCACATGAGACGATGTAAGCGACGAATTTTGGCAGCGACAACGAAGATGTCGGTTCAGCTTCTCCCAGAGAGAATCGGTGTTTTTTTTTTTATTTTCTTCGGTAACTGTAAAAATGAGAGGATAAAAAAACCCTTTTATATGTGTCCTAAGCGGCGGTTAAAAAAAACGGTTTTACCACATAAAAATACCGCTTTCGCAATCTGATGTCAGACTTCTTAACACAATCTGATATCAGACTCTTTTAGCAGTCTGATAGTGATAAGATAATTGAGCGAGAAGTCTGGAAATTTTGGGCGGCAAAATTCCCGCTTTTTCTGCGGTTTTTTTCTAATATTTTTAATTGCCGCTTAGAAGTATTTTACAAATACTTCTACTGCCAGACTCGTTTTGCAGTCTGAAATGGTGATATTTTCAGGACCAGACTTGTGAAAGTTTTCAAAAGTTTAAGTTTTTCAGACTTCGAAAGAAGTATAATAAATTCAGACTTCATAAACAGTCAGACATAGTAAAGAAGGACACAGATAAATTAAATCTACTTCATAATCAAGTATCTCGTTCCATGGAAAAAATCGAAATTTTGGTTACAAATTGTCACATATTACAAGAAACGAAAACATATAAACATGATCAGGACAATAATAATAGCACCAGCGAACGTCAGACTCTTCAACTCGACGCCACGCATTATCTGGCCACATGGCTTCTCCGTCAACCGCTCCTTCAATTGAGCTATCTCTGCCTTCGTTACCTTGACGTCATCGATCAAAGTGGACAAATACTTGTCGCTTTGAGCATTAGAAACGAACATGCCATCATCTAGTTGACCATGTTGGTCAACATACAGCTTTACATCGTTAAACTCCTCAGTCATAGCCTCATCCCACCACTTCATTATATGGTAACCACCATCCTACACAGCCACATTTATACAATTATATTAAGATCCCAAATATAATAAGCAGAAAAAAATAAACGAACCACATGACATATAGAGGCCATTACATCATAGTTACGACATCCGAAGAATCTTCTTCCCGGATTATCGGCAGTAGTGGATGTTCGCATGACAGGCTCCAGACTGCACAAGCATTTCTTGGGGAATCCGTAGGATGATCCGGATCGACGTCGACCTGTTGAACATAAACTACTCGACGTTGGAAGGTGACTGAATCGCCCCATCATGTGTACCAGAAAACAATCGCAAAAATTAAAACAAGTCTAAAGCCATATTTCTAATAAAGTCTAATTTAAAATCAAGTCAAAATTCAGACTTCTAAAAGAGTATAATTCAGAAAAGTCTAATTTCATACTTCTTCTCAAGTCTAATTCGTACAAACTCAAATTTCAGATTTCTAACAGAGTCTAATTAAATGAAAGTATAATTTCAGACTTCTAATCGAGTCTAATTCAGATCAGGTCAAGTCTCAGACTTCGTATCGAGTCTAATTCACTTTCAGACATCTAATATAGTAATTTTCAAGTTTTTTTTGGACTGAATACAACCAAGCAGCAAAATACATACAAGACCTAGAACTTTTGTTTGACATAGAAAAATGGACTTCTATCTTGTAGATCTAAAACAGAATTATTTAAAAACCCATCTGTTTGTTTAGATCTAAGCAAAGAACATGGAAAAATGCTCTTATTTCGTATAGATCTAAAAATTTTGCAGAGAAAAGTAGAGTAGAAGGCGAAAAACTTGTTTCTAGGAAGCTTAACTCAGTTGCAAAGATGAAGTTGACGACGGCGAGGGCGGTGGCGGTGGCGATTCGACCTACAAGAAAATGGAGTTGTGATGAAAAGATGAAGAGAGATTGATGGAGGGACTGGTAAGGTGACACGAAAAAGGAGAGGTAATTACCAGACTGAAGAAGCTGACAACGGCGGTGGCGGTGGTGGTGGTGGTGGCGGTGGCGGAGGCGACGAGGGTTTCCGGAGAGATGTTTGAGAGAGATTAGAGAGAGAGATATATTCTTCCTGTTTTAGAGAGAGAGAGTCGATAATGACTTTTACAGATTAGGGTTGGTAACTTTAGTTTATATATGGGGTAAAATCACAAGTAGGGTAACTTATTTCAGGTTAATTCACAGGTTTCCATCAAGAAGTCTGATAAACCATAGACATGATCAGACTGAAATGACAGTGTGATAAACCCTAAACATGATAATTACTACTTAAATACCATCATATTATATAGAAAACTTATAACAAACATCAAACTCGTTTAACTTAGTCACAAACTAACCAGTATATGTAAAAAAAACATTATGAATTAAAAATTTAGAAACTCTCAATCTAACCCTACAGATAAGAACATGATATTCAACTTCATAAGTCGAACATAGACAAAACTCTTTTTTTCTTTGTTATTTGCACAATGCAATATATAACTCGATATTCACACTCTTTTATAGTTAATTACACTCCAAGGGCAAACTTTGAACCCTAATCCAACAAATATTGAGCCCGTAAACCGTAAACTCTTACCTACATGGTGTTTAGATCCAAATTTATCTCATATTCACTCATTTACTAACTTTTATGTAATTTAAATTTATATACATCTACAATGATTATGTTTAATTTATGTATCAAAAATTTGTATGATTTTTTTTTTAATTATTTTTTTAATTTAAATTTTCATATTAAATACAATTCAGACTTCTCGGAAAAGTATGAGAAACCGCAAACTTGTGTTTAGATCCAAATTCATCGCCAAAAACGCGATTTCACATTTTTCGGCCAAAAACACGATTTCACATTTTCCTGCCAAAAACGTGATTTCACATTTTACCGCCAAAAACACGATTTCACATTTTCCCGCCAAAAACGTGATTTCATTTTCCCGCCAAAAAATGTGATTTCGCATTTTCCCGCCAAAAACGCGATTCCGCGTTTTCTCGCCAAAAACGCGATTCCGCGTTTTCCCGCCAAAACGTGATTCCACGTTTCCCGCCAAAAACGCGATTCCGCGTTTTTCCGCCAAAATGTGATTAAACGTTTTACCGCCAAAAACGCGATTCCGCGTTTTCACGCCAAAACGCGATTCCGCGTTTTCACGCCAAAAACGCGATTCCGCGTTTTCACGTCAAAAACGCGATTCCGCGTTTTCACGTCAAAAACGCGATTCCGCGTTTTCACGCCAAAAACCTGATTCCACGTTTTCTGTCAAAAATCTGATTCCGCGTTTTCCAGCCAAAAGCGCGATTGCACGTTTTCCCACCAAAAATGTGATTCCGTGTTTTCCTGCCAAAAACGCGATTCCGTGTTTTTCCGCCAAAAATGTGATTCCGCGTTATTCCGCCAAAAAAGCGATTCCGCGTTTTCCCGCCAAAAACACAATTCTGTGTTTTCCCGTCAAAAATATGCTCCTGCGTTTTCCCGCCAAAATATGTGATTCCGTGTTTTCCTGCCAAAAACGTGATTCCGTGTTTTCTCGCCAAAAACGTGATTTCACATTTTTCCGCCAAAAATGTGATTTTGCGTTTTCCAGCGAAAAACAGAATTCCGCTTTTTTCCCGCCAAAAACGTAATTTCATATTTCCCGTCAAATAAAATGTTTCCACGAATTCATTAACAATTTACGATAATTAAATAAAATTTGTCAATTCATAATATAAATATATTATAATATTATTTACTATTTTTAATTTTCTCATTTTTAAAATTATTAATAATATTTATTTAAATAATTTTTTTGTTTTTCATGGGTCACTCATTTGACCCATGACCCATGTAATTAGATGAGTCATGGGTCATCCACTCATGGGTTATGGATGACTCATGACCCATTTACATAAGACCCATTAGGATCATGGGTCACCCATTTGACCTATTTTGACACCCCTAGTCGTGACTTTGAATATTTATTAATTTATAGAGATATTAATTAATGTATAAATTAATAAATATTAATTTATAAAAAGTTTGTTTTTCATCCGTAATTTTCTAAAAATTTAATTCAAATAATATTATATTTAAAAATATAAACGAAAATGATTGTGAAAATGATATACACAAACTTAAAAATATTATTAATAACTTTAGCAATTACAATATAATTAATAGATGTTAATAGCATAGTAGATCTTGACAAAAAAGAAAAAATTGACAAAAAAAAAAAGCATTCTAGATTATCCATGTAAAAGTATACAAGTTCAAGAGTTCCAAAATTTATAACAAATTGTGGTTATTATCCTTATTGTTAATAATGAAATTGAAGACAATACTACAAGACATTTGGAAACAGCTACATGTAAATAAAAATCAATTATCACATCTAGAAATATTTTCAAATTTTGGATGCAGATCGAAAAAATAATACTAAAAACTATTGATGTAATAAGAAAAGAGATGAGCTCTAATGATATTTTAATTTAAGTAAAAACAAACAACACATTAGTTATATTCTTATATATTATCTTACTTATATAGGCATAGATTTTTATAATTATTAATTTATGTTATTATTGGAACCATATATTTACATAGGGGTTTCTAAAAAATTATTATTGTATTATCTGTGGGGGTGAAAATCTCTAACCATTAAAATAGGCTCAATAAACCAAATGGTAAAAAGGCCCGACGAAGTCAAAGGCACTGACGAGGTGATGAGTTGAGCTAAAAGGCCCACTGAGGTGAAGTTTACGGTCAAAGGGGATTAAATGCAGAACCGTTAGTCAACCCCGACGAGACCAAATACTCATTCAAACCGGTGAATTAAGGCGCCTGAACGTAATGGTTGGAGCCTCGGAATTAAAGACCATTCATGGCGAATCATGCGGAGTAAAATGATAACGTTAAACATGATCTCATAGTATAAAGCAAGGACGATGGCAAAGAGTAGGGACAACTTCTAACTTCTTCTTCCCGTGACAAGCTCTACACTCAAACATTTAGCAATTATTTGTTCTTGTTCTTGTAAAATCACACTTGAGAATCGAAATACTAAATCCAGTTTACCCCACAAAAACTTTGTCCAAATCGCTTCTAGATCCTGTTTGGTCTTCTCGAGCAACAAACTTTCTCTTTATTGCTCGTAGTCCCTTAGTTCTTTTGTTCTTAGATATAAGCCAAAGTTCTCCGATTATTCCTATTTACAAATTTTGACCGTTGTAATTCCAGCTACAACAGTTTGGCGCTAGAAGGAGAGGCATAAGCAAGTCTAATTTCAACGCAGAAGAACCACCATGGAAGAACATGCAGTTATTCGTGAAGTCATGGACCAGATCACCACCGACCAGACCACTATGGTCGAAGGGGCAATGTCCAAAAGAACAAAAACTTGGAAAATGTGTTTCACATCATGTGGAATTGACCCAATCATTTGATGAGATTCGCTCAAAGGTGGTGCGAACGCGAGTTCCACCACCATCATGTGTTGCACCGACACCACAACTTGGTGTTTCACTAACACTACCACAAGGTGCTATACCAACACCAACTCCCACTATGCCACTTGGAAGTAATGGGAATAGTACCACGTTCCCGAGTTTATCTAACCTAGTGACCGGTTCGTTCCATCACGGCCAAAACAGTGGAAGTGCGCATATGCCTTCAAGGGATGGAGTACAAGTCCATCCATTGACTTTTCCTCCACCACCTCGATTTGATCCATTAAATTCGCATCCTCGAAAATCCTGACTCCGAGCGAAGGAACGGACATGGTCATATCGGTCCTCATAGGGTGGATCCTACGACTTGTCCTCCACCACCTCATTTTGATCTCCTTAATTCGCATCAGCGAAACTCGTATCAAAAAACTGTCCGGACCCCGTGATATACTCTATAATTTACGGTTTTATTACGGTTTTTAATATATTATTCTAGTATTTTTACTTGGTTTTATGCTTTTAAAGATAGTTTTCTTGTATTTGGGGTGTTTAGGGTCTTTACAGATAAAATCATCAAAAAGATGGATAATGGAGCAAAAGAGTGTGAAATACATTCATGCCATTTCTCCAAGCCAAAGAGATGAGGCAAGCACCTAAGCTCAACAAAAGCAGATTTCTCAAAAAAGACAGCACATATGCATCAAAAGTTTCACAGTCATTGAATCTCTTCACAAGCATGGATTGAGATTAAATTTTGATCCAAGATAGGATTTTGAGTTAACTTTCATCTGGAATTAGTTACAAATCATTTGGAGCTGTGGTTAGGAAGATGCATTGATTTTACTGAAAACATGTCCGTCTGGCTCGCAAAGGAAGCAAATGCAGGACTGAGGGCCAAAACCGGCTCAAAGGAGCAGCCCAGAGAGTTCATGTTCTCACCCGATGCCCCGAGCACAGGTCAAGAACTCGAACCTGGGAGTTGGCCGATTTCGTGCCCCTGCGAGTACAACTTTTATTTTTCGACCTTAATGAAACCCTAGTCGACCCTAAGCCTATACAAACTTGTTTTTAGCCTCTTGTTAAATATAAGCCACCAAAATAAACACAGCCACGCCCCCTTATCATCATACATAATTTTTATAAGTATTTCATAGTTTTTCGATTCAAGAGCTTCCCGGGAGAAGATCTCGCCTTTGTATCTCGATATAGAAAAGATTTCTAAACGCTCTTGCTTTTATTTGAGGTTTATGATTATGAATTGCTTTATATCTCTCTGTGTTTCATCTCTGGTCATGTGTGAGTAGTTCTCTTGCTATATTTTTGGTGATCAAAGAATTCATAAATTGTTTAGCCTTTATCGATTAAATTGGGAATATTTATTGGTTTCTTCATCTTTACTTACTCGTAATGTTGCATGCTTTTCTGATCATCTAGCATCAGACCATGGATTAATATACTCTCCAAAAGCTTGTTATATTTCTTGAACTAGTATTTGATGAGCAATACGTCATAAACATCGAAAGTTGAGTTACAGAATATTGTGAACAATTGAATTTTGAACGAATTAATGCATGTTTTCAACTTGTAATAACCATTGAAACTTGAGTCTATTAGGTTGTTAAAACATAGTGGTCGGAGCCACGAAAGTGGAATGATTATACATCCGTGATTTGAGTTCTAGAACGGTTTCTATTATTTCCCTATCATTCGATTTAAATGGTTTATTAGTTTATGAATTTCTGCGATTAACCGAACGCGTAGTGTTTTCTCTTATTGAATTTGCATCAATTTATTTACTTTTTTACGCACTTTAGTTTTTAATCTTTTCAAAAACTAAAACCACAACACTTTGTTTTACCTTGATTTTATTCTTATAAATTTGTAGTACAACTTGAGGTCTCTGTGAATCGATCCCGTCTATACTATTTTGATTTGATGTGCACTTGCAGGTAGTAGAATTTGGGTGAAAAACTATCCACATCAAGTTTTTCGGGCACCGTTGTCGGGGACCTTTTATAGATTGTCTACAAGTTTCAGATTAGAATTTAGTTTAAAATGTTTTTCTGATTTTTCTTTTTTTTTGCATATTTTATTTTCTTGTTTTATTTTTGAACGTTTCAGGAGCAAGTTCGAGCAAAGATGGCTGAGATCACTCATGACTAGCAGCCACTGTGCCTTGCTCAGCTCCCTGGAGCAATTTCCGTCGACCAACAGCCTCGTGATAGAGTCCAAAATCCCGTTGCACAAGTCGGATTCGGAAAACTCCCTATTCACGTCGGTTTGAAACAACAACAAGCTCATGCAACCCAACGGCTGGCGCCTAATCATGAGACTATTGGAGATTTCGATTCAACACCAGCACTTCTCAATGATCCAAATCCAATCCTCCCTTCACCTCTTCAAGATCAAGACTTTGAGATAAAACCGCAAGTCATTGCATTGGTGAAGCAAAATCGCTTTGAAGGTCTTCCTGAAGAAAATCCTTTGGATCATGTTGATTTTCTTGAAGAAATATGCAGCACCGTAAGTGCTAATGGAGTTTCCAAGGACTACCTTAGATTTTGCCTATTCAGTTTTTCTTTGGCGGGAAAGGCACTCTGATGGATGAAGTCACTTCCACCTCATTCGATCACCAAAATTGGATTGAGTTTAGAGGAGTCTTCCTCAATCAATTCTTCACCAAGCAAAAGAAGAACCTATTAAGAAGTAAGATCTCTGGTTTCCAGCAAAGACTAATCGAGCCGTTCCATGAACCTTTGTAGTGTGTTAAGGAATATGAAAGATATTGTCCACAACATGGTTTTTCGGAAGGTAACTTGTGGAACATTTTTTATCAAGGAATTACACATGAGTACAAGCTATCCCTTGATATAGCAAGTAATGGGAGCTTCATGAAAAAGTCCATAGAAGAAGCTAAAGTCTTCATAGACAATTTGGCTGCAAGTGACTACAAAAATGGGCCGAGCTATGTCAAGACCGTTCAAGCCATGATGAAACTTCTAAATGCATGTATTATTTATGCTATCTTGGATAGTACATGGGTGATTCCAGTCCACGTAGTTCCAAGGAAAGGACGAGTAATAGTGGTAAAGAACGACAATGATGATCCCCACGAGAACAATAATTGGTCATCGGATGTGTATCGATTACTGATAACACCGATTTTTGACCATTTTTATGGATCACTTTCATATTCTTTTGCATGTGTTTTAAATCCTTTTTCAAAGGTTTTCAAGTATTTTAGAGATTTGAAAGACGTTTCAGGTAACTCGGAATAAAAGAGTGCATTTTGGAGCAAAAGTACGTTTTTGGATAAACTTGGACCGTCAAGAAGTCTTGCAGCTAATGGAGACATTTTCACCGTCTGATCATCCCCAAATTTGGACACAACAAAGTAGAGACAACTTTCAAGTGTAATTGGATTGGAGGCAATCCAATTGTTGGATCCTTAAATACACTTGAAGCACTGAAGGGAGATGAAGCTTTCCCGAAGACGACGCCACCTCGCCTGGAGGAGCTAGATCCGCGGCCAGAAGGCATTTCGCCACTTCTGGAGAGCCTCCACCCGCGGCCAAGTGGCATTTCACCACTACCAGAGAGGACGGACCTGCGGCGAACACCCTGCGCGACCAAACTGACTCGTTTCTTCACCGAGGCCAAAACCGTCATTTCCCATCAAATCCTAAACGAGATTAGCTCTATAAATACTTATTTTATGCCTCTTAGGCAGACACGTAACATTATTTTCACACTTGAAGGCAGAAGTGAAGCTCTTGTGACTTGTGCATTTGTTTTCTTTGGTTTGGAGCAAAGGATTTTTGATTCGTGTTCTTCGGTAAATAAGCTTTCTTCATCCCTTTTTACTTACTTTTTATTTGATTTATTGAATATGATTATCTCAGTTATGGCTGAGCAATCTCCTTGTTTGGTATAGGGGTTTGAAGGGGAGCTTATGGTTTGATTCTTATTAGGATTTTAGTCTAGGATACTGATAATTAGGGTTCTTCGTTCTATCCTTGTTGTTAATGCGTTGCTTGACTAACCGTCTTAGCAATCGATACTAGGTGTTTTAGAGCCACATAAGTGTTGTATCTAATCGCTTGACCTAGGGTAGACGAGCAAATCCGTCGTAAGATTTCGGAAGTATACTTACGGCGGAATTGTGGGCGTAAACGACATTTGAGAGTATCATTCACTACTTGCGCGGGCGGAGTCGGAAGCTACCGTCCGATTACTGAAGTGAGTAGGTGTGTAGGATTACGGAAGTAGACTACACGCAGCGTACGTGTTCCCAATTAAAGAACCTAAAGATGACAAAATTCGCTTTAAAAATCCTAGAAATCTCCTCAGTAAAAATCGGCCATAAACCCTAGAAAATTCTTGATTGCCCAACGCTTCGTTTCATTGATCCATAACCTCGATAAAATAGTTAGTTAGCTACTGCCCTTCTTAGTTTAGTTTAGATTCCATAGATACGACCGTGACAAAACCAAAAATATATTTTACGTCTAGACATAAGTTAGAACTCATTACAAATTGGAAAACGTATATCCCTGTGGATTCGATCCCTAAGTACTACTTCGTGTGCTGTGCACTTGCGGCTTAGATATAAATGGTAAAACCCCACGCCGGAGTTAATTCCTGGTGTGTCAAGTTTTTGGCGCCGTTGTCAGGGATAGTTTAGCTTGTTTGATTTCGTATTCTAATTTCTGCTCTAGACACTTTTGATTTTTAAATTCTTTGTTGTTCTTTTGACTTTCTCCTTTATCTTTATCTTTTGTTCTAACGTGCATGCACACTAGGAGAACTCCTAGAGGAACCATACCGCTACTAGAGGATATCGACAAACACGATAGAGAACTCTGAAGGCTCAAAAGAAACCTAAGGATGGCAAAAAACGACCACCCGGGAGATCAACTAAACCGTGATCAACTAGTTCGCGAGGATGACCGTGATTTTTTGGATCACGAAGAATACCGAGGGGCTGTCTATGGTGCTAATGACCAGCCATTTCTCGATCCCAAAGAAAACCACAACCAAAACAGAAATGCTAAAAATCCGAGGCGACAACTTCCCGTCGATCGTGATGCACCAAGGAACGATGCTCAAGCTAATGCACCAATTCCTCCTAATGGCGTAAACGCCAACCGTCCCGTACTGCCCGCTAATCCTCCGAGGAGACAAGCGCATAACCGCATCATTGCTGATTTTGATGCATCATATCAACACTTTCAAAACCGAGCAGCCATACAACTTCCTATACCGAACATAAACAATTTTGAGATCAAACCTCAAATCAATGCTTTGGTAAAGAAAAATAAGTTTCATGGAGTTGCAACCGAGCATCCGATGGAGCACATCGAGTTGTTCAAAGAGATATGCGGAACGACGAGAACGAACCAAGTTCCCGCCTATTATTTGAAGTGTAAGTTTTTTCCTTTTTCTTTGGCCGATAAATCTCACCGTTGGTTGAAATCTTTGCTCGCATGTTCTATTAATAATTGGGAAGAGTGCAAAGCCGCCTTCTTAAACCACTTCTACACGAAGTCGAGATCCAACACGCTAAGAAACAAAATCCACAGTTTCATCAACAATCGGTGGAATCTTTCTATGAAACGTGGGAACGTTTCAAGGAGTACGAGAGAGATTGCCCTCATCACGGTTTCTCCGGTCCGAATGTGCTCAACATTTTCTACCGAGGATTGCTACCGAAATATCAACTCTCTCTCGACACAGCCAGCAATGGAGACTTCTCCATGAAGACCATCAATCAAGGAAGATCTCTCATCGAAAATCTTGCTATGTCGGATAGCAACAATTCTCCCGACTACGATAGATCGACTAGATCGAATGTGTCGGAATCCAAGGAGATAACTGAGCTAAGGAACATGATGAACCGAATTCTCAACAACCAAAATCGCCAAGTGCATGCTTGTGAAGCTTCTGTTTGAGTCGATGGTGACACTTAATACGAACCCGACAACAACGGTTTGTATTTTCAGGAAGAAGAAGTTGACTATGTGGGACCACAAAACTCCTACCAAAGCCGTTTCAACAACGGATTGAACAACAACTTTCGTAACGCCAACTTCAACAATCTTTCGTATCGAAACCCAAACGTGGAGAACCCTCAAGATCAGTCTTATCCACAACAATCAAAGCCATACCAAAACCGGTTCCAAAACGGGAACTATGGAGGAAATGGGAACTTCCAAACGAGACCGCCCTTCAACGCTCAAGCCGCTCCTTACAAAAACTCAAACACGCAGCAACAAGGTATCTCTAACTCTCAACTTGCTTCCCAAATAGCGAAGCTCGAGCCATCAATTCAACTCCTTGCTCAAAGCAATGAGAAGACGACAAAAGACTTTAACGTCAAGGTCGATTATATGTACAACGACTTGAATGGGAAACTTGAATCTCTTTCAACCCATGTCAAGAAGTTGGATATGCAAGTCTCTCAAACCGCGGACTTCACGAAGAGACCTAGCGGAATTTTACCCGGAAGAGTGGAAGATAACCCGAAGAGATTTTGCAACGTGATTTCCACCATACCCGAGAAGGAAGTCGATGCTAAGATGGAGCCTAGAGAAGTTTCAAAATTCGTCCCACTCTATGGACAAGTCATTACCGAATCCAAGATGATCCAAGAATCACCATTCGAGGTACCGAAACTAATCCCGCTTCAAAGGCTTGGAAAAACCGATGATTCGGGACGTTTTTTTGTTCTTGTTGGATTTTGGGAATTTATTTTGCAGATTGTTTGTGTGATTCCGAAGCCAACGTCAACATCATGTCTAAGACATTTGCCGAGAGACTCGGTATAATGAATCTCACGCCATCTACCGTGAGCGTAATTTTTGGGGACTCATCACAAAAGAGACCCGAAGGAGCGATCCATAATCTTAAAATACTCATTGGAAATAAGACCGTTCCCGCTGATTTTCAAGTTCTCGAAATGGAACGAGACAAGGATAGACCGTTGATTTTTGGTCGATCCTTCTTAGCTACCGTTGGCACTATCCTTGATCACGCCAACTGTCAAGCCGTCTTCTTGAATGTGGATCGAAGGAGGCTCTATCCTACTGTTCTGGACGAAATTCCAAACCCGAGGGACGGACATGAGATGAAAAACTCAATTTTCCCTAAAGGAAAAGAGAAAGATGAGTCGATTACGATAGAATTCCCAAAGGTAAGTCCACCATTCCCTTCTAAACCATTTGCAAAAGTTAAGATCAATGTTCCACCTGATTTAAGAGATACCAAGGATGAACGAGTGGAAGAAATGGTTGAGAAGACGAAACAAGCTCTTTGAGTAGTGAAAATTCCGAAAAAAATGCGGAAAGAAGAAGGTGACACCGAAGAAAGGCGAAACACGTCATAAACAAGACGATACCAAAGGAACATTTGATCCCGAGACGTTTACTGCTCACGCCTAGTCTCACCAAAAAGTCGAGCTAACGACTTTTACCAAAAACGTTTAATGGGAGGCAACCCATTTGGTACGTCTTTCTTTCTTTTATTTTTCTTTTTCTATTAACATTTTTTTTATAGGATTTCAGACTTTATATAAAAACTCAAAAACATTCAAAAAATCACAAAACACAAAAAAATGAAGACGACGTTCAAAACAGATCGTGAAACGAAGACGAAAATGACCCGAGACGAAGGCCGCTTGGCCGCGGCCGGGAGAGCTGGACCTGCGGCGGAGGGCCAATCGACCACGCCGGCGTTGACCGGTCCCGCAGCGAGAAGACGATTGGCCGCGGTCACGCAAGGTGGACCCGCGACCAGCCCATTCCGAGCCAAAACCATTCCCGATCCATTCCCAACACTAAACCGTGCAATCCCGAACATGTTCCCGACGTGAAATTGAACCAAACCCATTTTGAAAAATAGAAAATTTCTTTTTACATAAAAACAATTTTTCAAAGGACAAAAAGAGAATTTCAAGATTCAAGCTCTCTTTCTTCTTCTCTTCCAAAAGACTTGGAGATTTTGAGCAAGAACAACATTTTTCAATTCAAAAGGTTTTTCGATTCGGTCCATTCTCACTCTTTTTCGGAGAAGATTTCAATTCATCACTCATCCCGTCAATTCCAACAAGGTACGAACCGAAATCTCTATTTTTTCATATGAACAAGAACCTAGTGTTTTTCTTGAATTCACTAGATCTATGTCTTTCATGGTTGGAAATTATTAGAAAACTCTAGATTGAACTTTTAGAATGATTAAAACTTCAATTTTAGCACTTAATTCCCTCGGATTTGAAATTTTTGTGATTTGGAATTTTCAATCTTAAATAAAAACAAATTTGAAGATAAATTTTGATTAATTTAGACAAGTCTAGTTATATCGTTAATTAGCAAACGGTAATCTACTGAAATTTGCATAAAGTTGATCTTAAAATCGATTTTTGTTTTTTTCGACGAAATAAATTATATTAATTTGAATTTGAAAAGTCTGAATACAAGGTATTTGTTAACAAAAAAGGTGGATAAATACAGTCTGAGAAATAATTGTTATTTGGTGGACCTTTTTGGCCAGTAAATGAGCAGCTTCGTTTGAAAGTCTCTTAACATAACCAATAGAATGATTTGTAAATTTAGAGCGCCATACATTTATATAATCAATTAAATTTAAAATTGTTATATCTTGATGAGAATCATTCAATGAATCGACCAAGTTTTTGCAGTCACCTTCAAAACAAATTGATTCATAACCAAGGTTCCATGTACTTTGTAATGCATGAAGAAGTGCTTTCCCTTCTGCCTCGAGACTTGATAATGCTATTTGTAGATTTGCTGATCCCCAGAACTTTGCATAACCATGATGATCACGAACTTAAAATCGATATCTATAAATTTTTATGCAAGAACGTCAAAAACCCAGAATTCACGATCATGAACTCGATTTGTTTAAATTTGTAATCAATATTTCTCGTTTGATTGATTAAATTGATACTAGATTTAATATCTTCACATAATGAAAATTTTCAATCACAACCATATTCATACTTTTTCTGAGAATTGTTTTCTATTTTGTAGGAACAATGATCCACGCAAGAATGAGAATAACTCCCTCAAAGAAGAGCGGTTACATAGGAGAATCATCCCGGAGATTGACCAATAATCGAACCGAGGAGAGCGAAGAAAGCTCGGATACACGAAGCGTAGGAGATGACACGAATCTTGACGAGTTCTTTGCAAGTCGACAACGTTCGACTAGAACTCGTGTGCCACCACCGCGAAGTGACCTGGCACCTTCTCCTCCTCGCGAACCAACACCACCTCCGGAACGAATACCAAAGGTACGATATGTCGGGTAACCTATGGACCCGAATATCGATTACCTTGAGAAGCTCAACAAGATGGTTATCAAATCAACACCTCGCATAGATTACTCGACTCTCGACACGCTCGGGATTAGAGAAGACGTGATTGGTATCTCGACGCACTTAACCTTCGAACTTTCATAGAGCTCAACCTCCCTACCTATGAAGTTCTCACCAAAAAAATCTTATCAACCGTCACCATGTGCTAGAAGAGGCACTCTAATGCGAGAGCGAACGACGGTACACTTACTTTTACCATTCGCGGATACTCTTATTCTCTAACGATCCCAAAATTTTGTGAACCTTCGAAGCTTCAATATCTCGATGAGATTCACCCCGAGGAGAATCCCGATGAAGATCTATGGAGCATACTGGGACAAGGCGTCTACGACAAAGGATGGTTCAAAGCCGCCCTACTCACGCATCCCGCTGTCCTCTATACACACAAGCTCTTAGTGCACACCATATTCTCGAGAGCGAACGTGGGGCGTGTCCTCAAAGGCGAGCTTTTCACCCTTCAATAACCTTTCACCGACGACCCGCGCTATGCTTGTATCGTCGCGAAGAACTTGGTGAAGGTGAAACACGACGCACCCACCACAAAACCCGAGGACGCTACTACCGCCTTCAGAGGCATCATCACGGCGATTCTTCAAGCCGTTCACTTCGATTTCTCGAATGAGGTTCCACTTCAAGGAAGCTGGTTCGACTTGATGCAATTCTCCCGAGACCGCACGATCTCTCGCGCTTCACTCGACCTCGATAGATTTGCTTACAAATATTATACTAATGTCGGTAAGTCCTACTTTGTCTTTTTACCTTCTAACCCTGCCCCTAGACTCCGAGAAGGAGCAGCACCTAGATGGATACCGGAGGGGATGGACTACATACCTACATTCCCACGTCTACCATACATGATTGGACAGTTCCTAGTGGCCAAGGCCAACCGAGACGCCGAGGTAGAGCGTGCTCGACTACTTCAACAATCACATGCCCGTGCACCATCCGCGAGTTCGTGTCACGAACACGGACCAGAATACGCAGCCATGAAGAAGAAGATAGCACGACAAGAGAGACGATACATGCGCATGATGCGCTTCCTCGAAGAGCACCACCAGTTCGATGGCAACACGCCCGACTCCGAGACAGATATCTCAGGCGACGCCTAGCCATGCAGTTCACCACCACGGTTTAATCGATCTCTTTCACCTTATCTTTTATTTTAATGATTTTACCATCCTTTCACCAACTTTTTCACACTGAGGACATTGTGATTTAAGTTTGGGGGAGGATGTTTATCCATTACTAATCTATTTTTCTTTTCTTTGGATCTTTTTAATTCTCGCTGAATTTTTAAGACCTCGTGTAATATTTTTATTAAGTATTTTTCATTCTTTCAAGTATGGAATGAGTCAATCATCCACTTTGGTATCTTATTGCTCTAGTTTCTCGTGCTAGCTCTTTTGTGGTTTGGTACTAGACTAGGTGGTAGCTAGAGTGCTTACAATGCGACATCCCCAGAGGATTTCGAGCCATAGAAATTCTTTCCGACATGATATACTAGCTCATTCTATTTAAACTTAATCTATATTTAATTTTCTTATCAAAGGTTTTAGGCGAGACAATGAGTCATACATCTAGGACATCTTTTTCTTTTTACCACTCTTTGTTGTCCTAGATGGCCGGTTCATTTTTAGCTGGTGCCCCACCCGAAACTTAACCCTTGTTCAAACCTCATGCAACTCTATTTGTGTCTCATGTGCAGATATGTGCAAAAACGCCGGAGAGGGAGGAACGACACAATTTTCAGTCACACGAGAAAACAGAAGACTAGACGAATTCAGTTATGGAGGTATCAACAAATCAAGCTAAAAAGTCGCTTTGGAAATCATCTATCACAGGTAATTTTCGTACTCTCTAAGACTCCCGTCTAAAGGCGTTTCCCCTTTTTTTTAAAAAAAAAATAATAATCGAAAGGAAAGGAAATAAAAGCCTAACAGTCTTAGAGTAGTCGATATTTTTTGTACCAAGGCGGCCGTGTTTCATGTATGGAGAGTGAGAAGCCGTTCGAATAATTATCCGGAGAAAAATCTAAGTATGGGGGAACGGCAGACAAGTTCTGTCAAAGGGAGAAAAGTCCCGAAGAAGGAGAGTTTTGCAATTACACTTATGCGAGTAGGAAATGATTGGAAACTTTGGATTTCAACAGCTTCATCCTCTCTTGCTGTTTTGCATAATATCTAGCATCCTCCGAAGAAAATACGGTAAACCGAAACACTTTTAGTCTCACCTTTAAATTGCCCTTAAATGCATAGCATCGATTGTCTAGTCTAATATTTTTGGTAAGAATCACGCAATCTTTAATGAATGTTAAGAGCTAGTTGACTGAAAGTTAGGGTCTATGTGGTTGGACTTTCGCATGACGGATACCGTGGATTAGCGTTGTAGTACTTTGGTGAGAATTCTCTTGACTAAGTCCGATTGATGCATTACGTTGGTTATGGTTTAGAAGGACGGTAATGGTTTAGAAGGACGGTCACTGAGAATTTAGTTCCTATATTTTCGAAAACCTCTTTCCGAGTTTAGATTTCTATTTTGTTTGAGGACAAACAAAGATCTAAGTCTGGGGGGGTTGATAACACCGGTTTTTGACCATTTTTATGGATCACTTTCATATTCTTTTGTAGGTGTTTTAACTCTGTTTTCAAAGGTTTTCAAGTAATTTTCATATTTTAGAGATTTGAAAGACGTTTCAGGTAACTCGGAATAAAAGAGTGTATTTCGGAGCAAAAGTACGTTTTTGGATAAACTTGGACTGTCAAGAAGTCTTGCAGCTAATGGAGACCTTTTCTCCGTCTGATCATCCCCAAATTTGGACACAACAAAGTAGAGACAACCAGCTTTCAAATGAAATTGGATTGAGGTAATCCAGTGGTTGGATCCTTAAATACACCCGAAGCACTGAAGGCAGATGAAGCTGCCCCGAAGACGAAGCCACCGCGCCTGGAGGAGCTGAACCCGCAGCCAGGAGGCATTTTGCCACTCCTGGAGAGCCTTCACCCGTGGCCAAGTGGCATTTCGCCACTCCCAGAGAGGATGGACCCGCAGATAGCACCCTGCGCGACCAAACCCCAAACGAGATTAGCTCTATAAATACTTATTTTATGCCTCTTATACAAACACATTATATTATTTTCACGCTTGAAGGCAGAAGCGAAGCTCTTGTGACATGTGCACTTGTTTTCTTTGGTTTGGAGCAAAGGATTCTCGATTCGTATTCTTCGATAGAGAAGTTTTCTTTATCCCTTTTTACTTACTATTTTTATTTGATTTATTGAATATGATTATCTCAGCTATGTGATGTGATACTAAGTAACATCAAGAAGAAACCACCTGAACTGGAGCTTGTATCGGAAAATGAACGTGTAGGAAAGCTTGTAGTTGAGGTGGAACATCTTGTAGCCAAAGGAGAGCACCTCGTGATCAAAGAATTCATTGGCGATTCAAAGACACATCTAACAACACCGGTTATGATTCAGGCCCAAAGAAATCACTAGGTGAGTTTGTGAATCATTTGCGTGCTCTTTTTCCCTGTCTTCGTTTTTTGTCCCACTGGGTTTTACGAAGATAGGTTTTTAACGAGGCCAAATCATTCACAATATTATTGACCCATCTTGTGATCTTCTTCAAGCCCATCAAGACCCATTTTCGTGTGACATGAAGAAGCAAGGCCTATCTATCTTTATTTTTATTTTTAGTCAAGGCCCACCTGTTTTAGGGCATTTTCTTTTATTGTTTTCATTTAAAAACCCTTGCTCTCTCTTTGTTGCAACTTACCTTGGATTAGGTCATCTTCTCTCTTGAGATCGATCAAAAACTCTTCATCTTCTCTCTTGAGATCGATCATTGCTTATGTAACACCTTTTCGATTCTCATCTATCTCTTGATCTCTTGAGCGATTTGTTGCTGCTGTGAAACATCTTCATCGCTGTGTCTCTCTAAAAACCAGAAGCTATTCCGCATCACTTCTGCCTCTGTCTCATCATATCCAACTTCTTTGTGTCGATTATAGAGAGGTTCTTATTACGTGGTATCAGAGCACACATAGAAGTCTCTAACTCTTTATCTATGTGAACCTGTTTTTATTTGTTTTTCTTTGCAATTTGAGTATGTTCATCTTCTGCTTGTGATTGTCGAACATGTTCTTAGTTTTATTTTGTAATTTTCGTTTCTGTTCAGTTATGTTGTGTGTTGAGTCAGTTTGATTTTGTTTCTGTGAGAATTTCGTGTTTAGTAACATGTCTAGGAGTGTTGGCGAGTCTGTTCTTATCAAAAATCAATATTTTTTTTTATTCTAGGTGTGTTTGTGTTGACATGCTCTTGTTGTTTGTTGTTGTTTCAGTTCTGGCTTGTATTTGGTGTGATTTGCTAGGTATTAGATGTGTTAGAGGTCGATTTTCAGTGTGTATCATTTTTTGTTCGAGTTTATTTAAGGTTGTTTCAATTATAGATCGAGTGTGTCTCAGTTTGTTTTAGTGTGTCTCAGTTTCAGTTTAAAGTGTTTTGTGTGAGTTTCAGTGGATGGATAATCAGTAAGGAGAGCAAGAGCACCTTGAGGCTGAGCTAGCTGAGAAAGCTCGTATAATGTGTAAGAGATTAAAAGCCAGGAACCAACGGTTTGAAGCAAAAATGCAACAGCAGGCACGTGCAAAGGAAGAACAGAAGAGCGAACAATGGAGAAACAAGCCGAGAGAACCAATGAGTGACAAGCCGAAACAACCAAAAGAATACGTCTCAACACTGTTCTCTCAGCCAAATCAGAAGAGAGACGTTCCTAAAGTCGTGGAGAAGAAGAACAATCTCAGCCAAGACGTGTTGTGCAAACGGAAAGAAAAATCAGAACCACACATCAACTCTCCTACAAGCAGAACTGAGAAAAGTAAGTGTCTAAAACAAGTTTCACTCAATAAAACTGATATGTTTGCTCATGATGCAGGAAAAACGAGTTTGAGCTCTAAGCATTCTGAAATTAAGGAGCCTAACGTGTGCGATGAGCTAAAACAGATTCCAAAAAGTCCTACGATTCTGAATGAAAACGTGCATAGCAAAGAGATTATGACTAGTCAGTCTAACTCTGTCATGAAGGCTGGTGAGATCAAACAAACATTACTCTCTAAACCACATGTGCGTAAATTTGTTTATAAAGAAACTCTCATGAGTTTAGCTAACCCATAACCGGTGCTGCCGAGTAAAGTCCTTACTGTTTTGCAGGATTTTGAAGACAACAACCCAGGAGGATTGCCACAAGGCTATGGACTTGAACATCAGGTTGTCGCTGAACCAGGAGCACCCATTAAAATAATTCTCTATGCCATCATAAACCAGTAAGGTAAGAAAAACGTGTGGGCTGAAGCAATGTCTCAAAGGTATGAATTTCTTTCTATTCCTGATGCTAAGTTGCTATATTTTGATCACACCAAGGAGCTGCACGAATCAGAGGTTAATTTTAAGGATTTGTTTCAGTTTTCTGAGCAGCCTGCATATGAAAATGACTTTAAAACTAAAAATCTTCTGTTTGATGAGAATGAATTGTGTGAGCTTAGATGTTCCTTGAACAATTTTGTTTTGGTGAATTTTGATAGCCTATCTAAAACTGCTAGAGCTTCACACATTGCTGATACATTACTTGGAAAGGTTGTTTACTTTGATAACCATATGATTTTTGCTTGTCGAAATACGTATGTCTTTTGTACGTTTGATCTTGTGTTTCAAGTTTCTGTTGTGAAAGCACAAGATATGCAAAGTCAAGGAGTGAAAGCTCATGCACCAAAAACGTGGTGGTATTATTTATGGCTTAAGATATTTGTTGTTCGAGTTATCTATGAACCGTGGAAACAATTGCGAACATATCAGTATAGGCGATACAAATTTATTTTCGAGCCTGATATTTGGATTTGGATTCTTGAAAGGAGATGACGTTCTCTAGCTCAACAGAAATCAGTGATGATGTTCAGAAAAGACGGACCACTTCAAATCCTTGAGCTGACCAGAGATGATTCCTACAAAAAAGACTTGCAAGGTAAGTATACTCTAAATTCAAGTTCTAATGGTTCTAACTTAGCTTTGTTCTTGGCAGATTTGAGGACAAATCCTTTTCAACTGGGGGGGGGATGATGTGATACTAAGCAACATCAAGAAGAAACCACCTGAACAGGAGCATGAACGTGTAGGAAAGCTTGTACTTGAGGTGGAACAGCTTAAAGCCGAAGGAGAGCAGCTTGTGATCAAAGAATTCATTGACGATTCAAAGACACAACTAACCACACCGGTTATGATTCAGGCCCAAAGAAATCACTAGGTGGGTTTGTGAATCATTTGCGTGCTCTTTTTCCATGTCTTCGTTTTTGTCCCACTGGTTTTACGAAGATATGTTTTTAACGAGGCCAAATCATTCACAATATTATTGACCCATCTTGTGATCTTCCTTAAGCCTAGCAAGACCCATTTTCGTGTGAAATGAAGAAGCAAGGCCCATCTATCTTTATTTTCGTTTTTAGTCAAGGCACACCTGTTTTAAGGCATTTTCTTTTAGGGAGAGTTACTTAAATAACATAGAAATTAAGTAAACTGACTAGACTAGTAAACAACTATTTTTTATTACTGAAATGTTTTTCATACTCATGATGCCCTTCTAAGCATTTGATAACAAAAATGTAATTACAGGAATGCCATTAATTTTTTTTCCACATCAGCGAAAAAACAGGCGCAGCGCCTACGTGGCATAAAAACTGCCTATGTGTATTATGAAAATCTGCCGCATAAATTTCTCGCTGTAGTGACGGCAGACTTACAGGACGAGCGGCTGATTTAAAAGAACGGCCGACTTATTATTTGGTCGGCTTATTTATATTCATAAGTCAGCCAAATGTCACGGCAGACTTATATGAATCTCGACCGATTTATGAATTTTCGGCTGACTTAGGAGTACACGACACGGCTGATTTATATTCTGACGACCGATTTATGAAAACTTTGGCTGACTTATTGCTATGACATGGCCGACTTATTGTTGCCTGCCAGATTTATCGTTAATCCGGCTGACTTATTTGGTTGATTTATTTTGCGACGGCATACTTATGCGGGTTAATTGTGGCTGACTTACGTTAAATCAGCCGTAATAAGACCGATTTACTTAAAAGTCGGCCTTATTACGGCTGACTAATTAGCGAAAGATTAATTAATGTAATAGTATGCTAGTGACGACTGACTTATATGATGTAGCGGCTGACTTATGTTTTCTACCTGATTTATGTGTTTCAATGGCTGATTACAGGAAACTTTATTAATTACTTAAATAGTATTTTAGTGGCGACTGACTTATAATTTTGTTTGATGGCTGATTTTATATGGATGATTTATAAGTTCGTTTGATGGCATGTTTCCATGTCAGCAAAATAAAGATTACATCAAGCTCTAAACACATTATTAGGTACACATTCTCTATTAGGTTTAGCCGCCGTCAGCCCTTTTCTTTGTCGTTGTTCTTCATCTTCTCCATTCTTCATCTTTTCTTTGAGCTTTATACCAAAACTAAATTTCGAAGAGGATGGATTCGATAATAATTGTTTGCGGTACATGGGTTCTCAAAAATCGATATGTATTCAACGCCGACAAGAGAGGGTGTAGAGTTCTACAAGTTAACGAAGAGACAACCTACAACAATCTTGTGGATATGATAATGGAGGATTATGGATTGGAGTCGCAAAGCTGTAAGATTCAGCTGAGCTACATGTTCTCCAACAAGATTTTGAAAAAAATGTCGCATGATACTCCACCGGTTTATGTCTGTAATTTTCGACAATTTCTAGGTTTTCAAACACTAAGGAAAAGCGATCAGCTACGTCTTTGTGTAGAAGTTATAGAGAATGAGGATTGCGAAGTTATTCAGAAGGACAAAGCGGTGGACAAGATGAAACGGCCATTCAGTCATGTCTCAAAAGAGGAATTTACATAGGAATTTAAAGAAGAATACATTGGGAGTTATGAAGATGATGGTGTTTACAAAGACAAAGTTGAAGATGAAGAAGATGTGTGTAATCGAGGAAAATCTATGGATATATGCGAGGACAAAGACGAAGTTGAAGATGAAGAAGATGGCGAATTTGACAGCAGATTTGATATGATTGAAGACCCGGATGGTGCATCATCCGATGATGATAAATTTAGTTTATATGGGAAGCCTCGAAAAGAAGATGAAGATTCATCGACGTTGCCTCCTAAGAAGAGACATCAGAATATTGCGATGAACGAATCGAAAGGAGCTGGTGAGTTTCTCAAGTTTGAGATGGAGTCTCTAAATATCGTTGTAGGCCAGCGATACGAGACAAAAAAGATCTGGAGATACGACTGAAACTTCTTACATTGAGGGATCGATTTGATTTTGATGTACCAATATCGAATGCGGAAACGCTCATTGTTCGGTGTTGGGTAAATGGATGTAGCTGGAGAGTTCGTGCTTCTACAAAAGGAAAATCCCCAGAATTCTATGTTCGTATCTACGATTCAGAACACACATGTTCTGTAACTGAGCGTTCTAATCGATCCCGACAAGCAACACCGGATATTTTGGAACTCTTATACATGGATTTTCTCGGCGACATTGATCCGTCAGTTCTACCTAGACATGTCGGAGTAGCTATCAATAAGACTTTTGGTATCAAGGTAATACATTCAATTTCAGCTGATTTATTAGTACGAAGCGGCTGATTTATTAGTACGAAGCGGCTGACTTAAATGTACGATGCGGCTGACTTATATGTACGATGCTGCTGACTTATATGTACGATGCGGCTGACTTATATGTACGATGCGGTTGACTTAAATGTACGATGCGGCTGACTTATATATACGATGCAGCCGACTTATAACTGATTTTTTTAATGATTATAGATGGATTACTGGAAGAGCCATAGGACGTTAAGATGTGCAAGACAGATCGATTTGGGGACTCCTGAGAAAGGGTTTGAAGATTTACCTTCGTACCTTCACATGATAAAAAGGGCAAATCCGGGTACAGTTACGCGTCTTCATATTGATGATTGCGGAAGATTCAAGTATTTGTTCATTGCATTTGGTGCGACCTTGAATGGATTTGCTTTTATGCGTAAAGTAGTCGTTGTCGATGGTACATTTCTCCATGGAAAATACAAAGGGACGCTTCTTACAACAACAACTCAGGATAGTAATTTTCAGATTTTCCCAATAGCGTTCGGTGTGGTTGACACTGAAAATGATGATTCTTGGCAATGGTTTTTTACGCAACTTAAAATTGTTATTCCTGACGATAAGGGTCTTGTGATCATCTCGGATAGGCATAAGTCAATTGGGAAAGCAATTGAGAATGTGTATCCGTTGGCGGCTCGTGGAATTTGCACGTACCATTTATATAAGAATATTTTGGTACGGTTCAAAGGTGGAAGTTTGTTCCGTATGGTGAAGAAAGCTGCAAAGTGTTATAGAAGAGCTGAATTTGATGAGGTTTTCGATGAGATTGAAGCGTGTAATCCTGAACTTCATGGCTACCTCCAAAGAGCGGATGTTAGAATGTGGTCACGTGTTCATTTCCCGGGCGATAGATATAATTTGACGACAACAAATATAGCGAAATCAATGAACAAAGTTCTTTCACATGCTAGAAGTTTCCCAATTGTTCGACTCTTAGAATCGATAAGGTCAATGATGATGAGATGGTTTGCTGAGCGGCGAGAAGATGCAAGGACGATGAAAACAACGCTTACCCGTGGTGTTGAAAAATTGTTGGAGGTAATTACGTTACATAGATGATTGATTCTTATCATTTGTACCAGCCGAGATTTAATGAAAAAATTCTTGATAACAGGTCCGTGTGAGTGGTGCCAAACTTGCGGCGGTACAAATGATTGATTCTTATCATGTACAAGTTACATGCGGATCATCGTTGCATGTTGTGAATTTGGATGCGAGAAGATGCACTTGCCGTAGTTTCGACATCGAGAAATTACCCTGCGTACATGCAATCGCAGCTGCCGAGACGAGGAATGTTTCTCGTATCTCACTGTGTAACCCATACTATTACCGGGATTATTTGGTTAACGCCTATGCTGGTTCAGTTATGCCTGTACATTCGGCGCTCCGTATTCCAGAACATGTAGCTGAACAAGTGCGCATGTCCCCAGTTGTTCGTCAACAACCTGGAAGACCTAAAAACTCAAGATTTAAATCATGTTTGGAAAAGGCAAGTGAGAAGAAATGCCCCAGAAAACAACACACTTGTTCTCGTTGTAATTAGGGTGGGCATAATGCGAAAACTTGTAAAACTTAACGGTGATTGGTAGATGACAAATCGGCCATAAAGGACGGTGTAAACTTAACGGTGTGCAATATTATGTTTTTTCTCGTAAATCAGCCACAACAGTGTCTGGTATGGTTTATAAATCAGCCATTACGGTGTTTAATAAGTCGGCCATAATAGATAATAAATCGGCCATGAAGTTGTATGAATGTGTTGGAAACCAAAAATATGAAAAAATTGAATTTTATAAAACGAACGACAAAAAAAAACAAAAAAATTTGAACTTTCAAACGATTTGAATTATAATTCAATTTGGGCGTTAATATCGACGAAATTGAGGTTCCCCACCTAAAATTTTTGTAATCTCGAGACACCGCGTGCATCCCTATGTTTCTCTCGTAAATCAGCCACAACAGTGTCTGGTATGGTTTATAAATCAGCCATTACGGTGTTTAATATGGTTCGTAAATAAACCATACCTCAAATTGGTCAGTTGTAAATCAGCCACACCTCAAATCTGTTTTTCAAAGTTTAATTAATAATTTTATTTCAATATTTAGTAATTTTAAGTCTTACATCAACAATGAGTTATATATGTAAGATTTACAGGTCTTGTATGTTTATTCTTATCATGTTCATCTCAAAACCTAAACCATGTCAAAATCTTTATATATATAGTAACAACATAATCCTTACCATGTCTTATCTATATGACTAACTATATTAGACTTAAACCCTAAACCCTACATTACTTGTTTTGTAGTAACTATGTTATCATAGATAACAAAACAAATCCCCTAATTCAATGTAAAACTCGTAATCCCATAAATTCAAAAATATTTGTTTGATAAGTCGGCCATAATAGATAATAAATCGGCCATGAAGTTGTATGAATGTGTTGGAAACCAAAAAGATGAAAAAATTGAATTTTATAAAACGAAAGACAAAAAAAAATAAAAAACTTTGAATTTTCAAACAATTTGAATTAGAATTCAATTTGGGTGTTAATATCGACGAAATTGAGGTTTCCCACCTAAACTTTTTGTAATCTCGAGACACCGCGTGCATCCCTATGTTTCTCTCGTAAATCAGCCACAACAGTGTGTGGTATGGTTTATTAATCAGCCATTACGGTGTTTAATATGGTTCATAAATCAGCCATACCTCAAATTGGTCAGTTGTAAATCAGCCACACCTCAAATCTGTGTTTCAAGGTTTAATTAATAATTTTATTTCAATATTTAGTAATTTTAAGTCTTACATCAACAATGGGTTATATATGTAAGATTTACACTTCTTGTATGTTTATTCTTATCATGTTCATCTCAAAACCTAAACCATGTCAAAATCTTTATATATATAGTAACAACATAATCCTTACCATGTCTTCAACAATGGGTTATATTTGTAAGATTTACAATTTTTGTATGTTTATTCTTAGGGATATCATCTTCATTATATGTTTGAATTCGTAATCCTACATTACATATTTGAATTCGTAAACCCTAAATCATACATTATATGTTTTAATTCTTGAATTCGTAAACCCCAAAAATACTTGTATCATAAGTCGGCCATAATAGATGACAAATCGGCCATAAAGTTGTATGAATGTGTTGGAAAGCGACGTCGTTTTGGTCATTTGGGGGGAAAAACTTATATTAGGGTTCTAGATCACTCTGACACCGGGTTTGAGAGTTTGGGGAATTTAGAGCGAGAAAAAGACGACTCAATTCGAATTCGGAAATTGTGAGCATGGGTGATCAAGGAAGAGGGTTCCCGACGCACTGTAGATGTGGTGAACGTTGTAGATTGCTTACATCAAAAACGGTGACGAACCCAGGAAGACTATTTCATACTTGTCGATTTGGAGATGAGGTAATGATGCAATTGGTTTCGATTTAGTGTTTATAATGATGCAATTGGTTTCGATTTAGTGTTTATATTATTGTTTGTATGGTGTAGAAGAATCGTTATCACTTGTTCAAATGGACAGACGAATCAATGGTTGAAGAGATTGAGGATATGAAATCGAAGATTGATGATCTTGAAAGTACTTCATTCACCTTCGAAAAGGGATTACAAGCCTGTAACTCTGAAATCGAGACTCTAAAAATGGAGACTCGGACTTGTGAAGCAGTGGTATGTGGTTTTGAGAAAGAGTTAAGAAGTTTTGAAAAGGAGATAGACGATTGCAAAATGGAGCTAAGGGGTTTGAAGAACATGGTTGTGTGTGTTGTGGTGATGGTTATTTTGTACAAGTTGTTTATGTAACGTTATAAATCGGCCACTATTAGTTTCGACTTTATTTATAAATCGGTCATAACTAGTTTGTTCAAAATGAATAAGTCAGCCATCATGCGCATCACTTGCTAAAATAACGTACATAAATCGGCCATCACTAGTATGTTCAAAATAGATAAATCGGCCATCACTAGTTTGTTCAAAATACATAAGTCAGCCATAATGCTAAAATAACGTACATAAATCGGCAACCACTAGTTTGTTCTAATAATTAGTTAAATTATGCATACATGTTAGGTGCCTCATCAAAAATCTCCGCAGCCATCTTTAACTGTAAGGGCTGCATATTTCTGTCACTGAGGCCGTTAAAAGAGACACCAAGCGCAAGACACTCGATATACTTCAACGCATACACACCACAATCACCAGGGTTTAGGTTTTGTGGGATGCCTTTCTTCCTTCTAAACGAGAACTGCTTAGAGCTTACCTTTCGAATTTCAGGAGGAATGACTTCGTTCAAAAGTGCAGGTATCATTCGCATGAACGGCCTAGCCGTTTCCATAATTTTCTTGTCTTGTGCGGGTGTTCCTTCGCCAATGATGCTATCATAAGCAACTATCTTCTCATTCACCAAATCAATGTGCAACGCTATCCAGTGATTGCCTCCAACTTGGTAAATTAAATACAAGTGATCAACATCGTATATCCACCTTTTATGTGTCGGCATGTCAGCAGGAAGCAAACCGTTTGCTAAATCAAGATACCCATCTTTGAATTTCCAATTCTTAGGCTTGATGTTGTACTGCGCATACTCTTTCATCCACATACTGATGAACCATTGGTCGACAAAAGCAATTCGATCAGTGTGGAAAGGGCATGGAACTTGAAGGTGCCTTTTCCGGAGGACTCTCATAAA